>APFE030156145.1:33100-70558 GCA_000404065.3 Pinus taeda
TTTAAATAGGCTACATTCCATGTGAATACCATGGGTCAATACCATGTGCCATTTTTATTTTTATTAATACTAATATTAAGGTTAATAATGTTTTTTGCATGGTATTAATAATAATCTAACCCATGGTATTTGGCCCATAGTATTTTGCCCATAGGTTTCCCTTAAATATAACTCATTTTTTGATTGTTCGTAAATATAAGGTGACTTATGGAGTAAATATAAAAAAATGTTTTTTTTGTTTACCATACTTCTCATTTATTTATATTTTTATTAATTTACCATACCTCTTTTACAAATATGGTATTTGGCCCATAGGATACACTTAAATAAAACCTCTTTTTTGAGCTTTCATACATAGAAAGAGGGTTACAGACTAAATATAAAAAAAGGTTTGATTTATTTACCATATGTCTAGTTCATTTATATTTTTATTTATTTACCATACCTCCACTTTATTTATATTTTTATTTGTTTACACCCTTGCATGTATATAAGGTGACTCATGGAGTTAATATAAAAAATGTTTTATTTATTTACCATACCCCACATTTATTTATATTTTTATTAATTTACCATACCTCTTTTATAAATATGGTATTTGGATTCACTTAAATAAAACCTATTCTTGAAAATTAGGGCGAATGGAAGGTTGTAACTCCTAATTTCAAGGGCTAAATTTACCTTTTTTACCCTCTCCCTTAAAATAAGGTGTTCTATTTGAGACGATTTGTAAAAATATACTATGATATAAAATATTCGCTCACTAAAAATTTAAAACCCCTTAATTTCGCCTAAGGGCAAACATTCGCCCCTAAAATTTTCCATGGCTATGAGTTTTTTTGAGCAAGTTGGCAATTGAAAGCTTTGAACTGTTGACCTCGACGTTCTTTGGATGGGAGCATAGGTTTGTAGTACAAAACAACAAAAATGACTTATTCGTTTGTTTTATTTGCAAAATCACGGGTTGGCGGGGGTTTTTGGATTTCAGACGAATGACGTTAGCGGGGAGTAAAGTGATGTTTTTGTCATATGCAGGAAAGCGATAAGCGGTTTCGTATCGCACCACTTTTGGGGATGGGTGGTAATGGGCGGGAGATAGCGATTCCACATGTTTTGCGACGCGTGGCGGAGGTGCTGTGTGAAAATCACTTTGTGATCGCGCGCTAACGCGGGGTCACAAAGGGGTGCACGATATTGATAGTAGCCGTTGGATGTGGGAGGTGTGATCAGATGGTTGATGGGAGAGGCGATGCAATGGAGTTTAACAAAGGTGGGCCCAACATAATTAGGAGTTAATTTAATTATATCGGGAGCGGTGTGATAGGTCGGGGAGGTTCTTAATTAACCATGAGGCTTAATTAATCCCTTATTAATGCGGTGGGGGATTAAGGGCTGTTAATTAACTGTAAGGGTTAATTAATCCCGTTTAATGATGTATTATGGTTATAACTAACCAGGGGCAGAATATATATAAAAATTAGGGTTTTTTATATGTTTAAATAATACGAATGGGGGTAAATGTTGTGCAGGAATTCTATAATATAAGTTAGAAATTAATATGGTAATGTAATGAAAAAAGCACCAAGTATAAAACATTTAATAATTGTATTTAACGTAGGCTTAAATGAAAAAGGGTTTTTATGAGAGATTATGTAATTTTCCTAAGTAAAATAAGATTTTACTTAGAGAAAGGCTTATGGAAATGAATGAATGATTTAAAGTACTTAGGATTTTTTAAATTATTGGGCCGAGGGTCCAGTCCCTCCAGAAGTCAAAGAAATGCTCTGAGCCCCTCCAATTTAGCAAATACCTTAGTACTTAGAGGAAATTAATGAATAATTGGGGAAAATGAGAAGGGGAGTTAATTATTCTGACTTTGTTTTGCTTGAGATGCTTTCAATATACTGCATACCTTGGCCTTGTGATGAAAGTGAAAAATAAACACATTTAGAGACATCATTCATCACATATGATTCTGCAACATCAACTATCTACCCTACCTACTTTATCCTAGCATTTTTACTCCTTTATTTGGGTGCACTTATAATTTATCATAGCATTTTTACTCCTTTATTTAGGTGCACTTATACTGGCAAACCCTTATCAAATCTTCCTTTTCTTTTATATGGAAAATCCTATCTAAATCTGCACTTATTACATTCAAGGGCTCAGATTAAACTGTTGAGCTCCTTTTTATTTACTCTACCTATCTACTTATATTCCAAGATTACAGTCTTTGGTCAAATATTTATTCTCTATTTCTACAACATAAAATTGAAAAATGAATTAGCCAAGTTTAAAGAGTTTGATTATTCATGAATTGTGGCATAAGTGACAAGCTGCACACAATTGTTTATTACACAAAGTGAAAAAGTAGTGGCATTTAGACTTGCACACTTTCCTGGTCTTTCTTTTTGTTGGGGTTCATTTTCTTTCATCTTTTCAACCATTTTTATTCTTTTTACCCTTTGATTTTTCTTTTAGGGTATACCCTCTTCACATTTTTTTAATTTTTTGATTTTTTTTAAATATGGAAAACCTTTGCAACAAGAAAAGGTATGAACATATTATAGGGCTCATCAAGGCAATCATAACATATAACACTTATTGGTATAGGGGCCTAACAGTGGCTCCACTTGGGGATGGCTTTCCCTGGTGGAAAGTTAAGAACTGTAGATCAGATGGCCTCTGCATGACTTTGACTGTGTTCTGCATTCTTCTTTTCCTGCTGCTTTATTATATGTATGACGGTAATACCTCTGAAGCTTAGGGCCTTCTCTTTAGGCTTCAACTCCACAAGTTACTGTCCAATCCAACAGTGACATTATAAAGGATATAGTATGTACATGTTAATCATCATGGTAAACTTAATAGGTAGGATCAAAGTAATGTTTTAATATTCGACCATTGACTGGTCCTTCTTCCGATGCTGTGCCATCCAAGTTCTTCAAATAATATGTATTGGTTCCTTGTAGGGCATAGATAATGTATGGACCTCTCCATAGGAAGTCAAACTTCCCGTGCTTCCCCTTATCCTCTCTTATAGAATCCCATCTTAGCACTTTGTCTCCAGGGTGGAAATATTCTACTTTAGTTCTTCTATCAAATATCTTCTTGAACTTTTCCTGCCATATTTGGGATCTTTGGTACACCTCCTCTCTGGTCTACTGTAAATTGATGGTCTGATTAATCCTTCTTTGAATATCATTGGGTTCCACTTGAGCTTCTTGGAGTAGTTTCATAACAGGAACTCCGAATGATGAAGGAAATACAGCTTCCATGCCATAGACTAATTCATAAGGACTAGCGCCAATGGATTTCTTAGTAGTAAGCCTATCTTCCCATATTGCATTTATCAGTTTCTTATGCCAAGTCTTTTTATTTTCATCCAACAATTTTTTAATGATATTTATGAGGCTCTTGTTGGAGGATTCATCTAGTCCATTTCCTTGTGGATAATAGGCTATGGAATGGCCTAATGTAATGTGGTATTTGTTACAAAAACTGATCATCTTTCTTGATTTAAAAGTTGCAGCATTGTCAGTTATGATTTTTGTGGGGCAACCAAATCTGGATAATATGTTGGTTTCTAAGAACCTATGATCACTATATCTGTGGCCTGTCTGGAAGGTATGGCCTCTATCCATTTGGTAAAATAGTCAGTGATAGTAAGAAACCATTTATGTTGGCCAGAGGAGGGAGGATAGATTTCTCCAATGAAGTCAAGACTCCATTGTTGGAATGGTTTCTCAGTAGAGATGGGTTTCAGGGGTAAAGATAATAGTTTTCTCTTGCCCTAAAAAATTTGGCATTTATGGCAAAAGGTGACAAATTTTTTCACATCGGCAAACAAGGTTGGCCAATAGAAACCAACCCTTAAGATCTTATCTGCAGTCAATTTCTAGGAGACGTGTCCACCACAGTCTCCTACATGAAAATCTTGAAGTGTCTTGTCAGCTTCATTTTTAGCAAACAATTTAATAAGATTCCTTCATGATTTTTCCAAAAAAGAGCACTATCTAAAATACAAAACTTTAAAGCTTTCATCTTTAAAAACCTACTTTTTGTTCTGGATAATCCTGGAGGAGCCTGCAGGTTTTGTAACACATAAATTATATCAGCATACCAAGGTGAATCTGAAAAGGCCTGGCTGATTTGTGGAGTCGCCATCTCTTGTTCTTCATCCAGTTCATTTATATCTAGGGCTTGACAATTTGTTTATGCCATAAGTTTGGCCAATCCCTGTCCTTTTATCAGTTCGGTAGACTTTATTTCAATATCATATTCTAAAATGGTAGCAATCCATTTACTTCTTTTGCCCTCAATTCCATCCTGAGTCAGGATGTCCTTGACAACAACATTTGGTACATAGGATATCACATGAGAATATAATATGTAAACTCTGAAGTCCTTAATTGCTTTAACAAGTACAAAAGCTTGTTTTTCCATGATCTTGTATTTTAGTGATGCGTTTCTGAGTGTTTTACCAAAAAAGGATATAGGTTTCTCACATCCTTGATCGTCTTTTTGTAGTAAAACAATGGTTATAGTGTGCTTTGAGGCAAAATAAAAAATTATGAAATATCTATCAAATTTGGGACTTGTAAGGACCGATGTTTTGGTTAAAGCCATTTTAATTTATTCAAATGCTTGTTTGGCTTCGACTGCCCATTTAATACTTGAATCCTTTCTTAACATATCATTAAGTAACCTAATCAGTTCTGTTAAGTTAGATATGAATCTTCCCAAAAAATTTATCTTTCCTAAAAAGGCTTGAAGTTCCTTGATGCTTCTAGGATGAGGTATCTGTAAAATTACTTCTATTCTAGCAGAGTCAATTCGAATGCCATCCTTTGAAATGATGTGACCTAAGAAATTACCTTCTTCCAAGCCAAATAAAGACTTCTTAGGATTTAAAGAGATACCATATTTTCTACATTTAAGAAATACTTGTCTAAGATGGTCCAAATGCTGCTTATCTTACTTAGAAAAAACAGTTAGGTCATCTAGATAGATGACAAGAAAATCATGAATATCTTTAGCAAATGCAATATCCATTACTCTCTGGAAAGTAGCTCCTACATTTTTAAGCCCAAAAGGAATTTTGATATACATAAATGTGCCCCATGATGTGGTAAAGAAAGTTTTTTCTTGGTCATCAGGGTGAACTAGAATCTGGTTATACCCTGAAAATCCATCCAAAAGTGAAATCCTAGAAGCTCCCACTACTCTTTGCAAAATATGATCCATCTTAGATAAAGGGTAATTATACTTCAAAGGAACTTTATTCACATTTCTCAGGTCTACACATAGTCTTATTTCACCAGTTTTCTTCCTAGTAGGTACTAAATTAGATACCCACTCTGAAAATCTTATAGGTGCAATTATCCCTGCCTCATACATATGTTTAATTTCTTTCTCAATTAGTGGTAGTAATACAGGGTTGATTCTTCTGAGTTTCTGTTTGAATGGTTTCTGGTCTTCCTTCAAAGGTATGGTATGCTGAATTATTGAGGTATCATATGATTTCAAATCCTCATAACTCCAGGTGAAGACATCCTAGAATTCTCTAATGAGTTCAACATATTTTAACTTTTGGTCAGGAGGTAAAAACTTTGATAGTTTTACCATTTTTGTATTTTCTTCTGTTCCTAAGTTATATTCTTCAATGTTTGCTTTTAGTGGTTCCATCTTTGGTTTCCTAGGAATGTCATTAGAATCGAAGAGGTCTTCTAGAGGAGTTAATCCCTTAGGAAAACGATTGTCTTTTAGATCAATGAACTCTATTTATTTTTCATTATCTCATCAAGGTCCATCTACTTTAAGTCTTGAACTTCCTGTTTGGTGAAAGTTGTGGGATGAAGCATTTGAATTGAACTTTCTTATACAATGTTGGCATCTACTTCATCTATTTGTTTAGCATTACTGTTTGCATCAATATCTATATGACTGTGAGAAAATTCTTTGTCTAACTTTAGAAAGTTATTAATTTGTTTATCATTTTTGAAAACTTGTCAGTTCTTCAAATTGTCAGGGATAACTGGCCTATGCTTAATTTCAGTAGTGAACTGATGATTAGGTTCGAAAGGTAATTTACAGGTACTGGCAAACAAGACCATACTGTGAGCATGTAAGTTGTGCTTTCTAGGTACTACTGCAAGCTTAGTTTCCAAAAAAGTATTAAGAATCTTTATGACTATTCCCCTATAGTATCTTAATCTAGGGTCTCTAGTAAGGTGCCTTTCTTTAATCTGATTAACAACTAATTCTGAATCACCTATAACAAAAACTCTAATTGCTCCTAACCTTTTTACAAGTTTAAGTCCTAGCAAAAGAGCTTTATACTTTGTCATATTATTGGTGCGTTTAAAATTTAGCCTGTAGGCATGGCCTTCAGCATGGTCATTTTCTAAGTTGTGCACCCAAATTCCTACCCCTGCTCCTAATTTGTTGACTGAATCATCAAATTCTAAATGCCAAAGAATTTCATGGACATAATCAGTGTCAGAGGTGGTGAGAATTTGTTTACCTGGAGGCTTCAGTTTTTCATTCTCATCAAGTTTATCTTTGTCATCTGATTTGTCATTTGTATCTGAGATTTCCTGGATCTGAACACTTGTTTTTCCTGTTTCGATTTCTTTTGGTTTTGCTGCTAAAACTTGTTCATTGTTGGCAAGATTGATTTCGGCATTGTATAGAATGAATGAATCCATATCTGAATGTACTGAGTAGATAGAGAAATTTTGTGGTTTATCCTGGCTACTTACTACATATTTCATTAATGTCTCTCGGTATAGCTTCTTAAGTTGGTCAAAAATAGAGATAGTAGCATAAGACATGTCCAACTGAAGTGATCCTTGAAATTTAGCGCCCTAGGACCTGGCTAACAACATTCCATATTTTGGAGGAATATCTGCTACTACTATGCCCATCAAGATTGTTTTGGCAGGGTATTGAACTAAAGAAACACACAAGCCTTTTATTAATCCTAAACATCTCACTTGACTTGAATCAAAAGAAAAGAGATCTTTATATGGTATAGTGATGTCAAGATCTAATTTCTCCATTACAGACTTGGGCATTAAGTTGTGAGATGCCCCAGAATCAAACATGGCATTGTGGAGGCTTTTGTCATGAATATTTAAACTCACATAGAAGGGGAACAATTCCTTCTAAGTGTTTCCCATTCACTTCAGGGCCAAAGATTAATTCTAGTTGGTCATCAAAAACATTTACAGAGTCTTCAGTTCCGGTGATTTTAAGTGATCTGTTATTTTGTTCTCGATAGGCATCATGTTTAGCAAATTTAGACAATGGAACAACTACCTTTAGTTTGCCTACTTCAGTTTCCAGATTCAAAGGATTTTTAGTTTGGGCTATAGTGTTTCAAACAGTTGGATTCTCTCTATTGTCTGGGTTTTCTGTGTTTTTGTCTTTTTCAGGAGTGGGATCAGCATCTACATTTTCTCCTAAATTAACTTCTATAGGTTCTTCCGCGGTTTCCTTAGAAGTAAGGGGAATGGAAGAGTCTCTGTTATTCAGTTGATTGTCAGACACATCTACTATTATGGGATTAGAGGGGTTATTGTTAGGTCTAGACAAAATTTGTACATGTGGAGGGACTGCTTTACCTTTGACAGGCTGTTTTGGAGCTTTCTGTTTGTTGTTTTCAGGAACATCAATTCTTCTACTTCTTAAATTATATTTTTTGTGCATTTCATAGATAATTGTGTCATATCCCTCCCTAAAGTCAAACGATTCTCCTGTCTGAGTTTGAAATTGTTTGAGAATATGATCCTCTTGATCATCTTGCATTAGAAAAACTTCTCCTTCATTGTTAAGTCCCATCATATTTATCTGAGTATCTTTAAAGGGATCCTCAGAGCTGGAAGCTTCTATTTAATTCTCTTAGAAAGGGGGTCTAATGTTCTAATTTGGACTAGTTTTCCCAGGGTTCTGATTTTGGTTTTTTTGGAAATTGGGATTCCTCCCTATATTGGCTGGCTAACCATCCCAAGGGGATTTTCTTTCTATTGTTTCCACTCTATCCCCTAGTCTTTCCATTCCTTTGATTATAGCATCCAGTTTCTGTTCAATAGGTGAAGCTTCTTCTTTCAGTGGTATCCTTCTTTCACTTTTAACCTTGGCACATTTTGACATCATATTAGCTTCAACACTGAAAACTATACTTTGCACTTCTTCTAAAGTTCAAGAGGCTCTTTCCCTTAGCTGAAAACCCATATCTGAATCAAATCCATCTAGGAACTTGATCAGGGTCAAATCAGGTGGGGGTCTAAGGTTTTGAGGAATAGCATTGTAGATAGTGTTAAACCTGGTGCAGTAATCTTGCACAGTTTCTTGGGTTCCTCTCTTAAGGTTTTCATACTCTGATAAGATTTGGAAAGATATTTCTTCTTCTCCCAACGATTCAAGAATTGTGTATAAAGAGTTTCTAGGCTATCTATGCTATTTTCCCTTAGAGCTCTAAACCAATTTCTGACTTCACCTGTTAGACTTTGAACAAATATCCTTATTCTTACATCATCAATATCAATCTCATGTATTTCAAAATAGTCAGTCATTTTTTTGGTATGTTGTTGAGCTATGTAGGTGCCAGTACCATCGAATGGAGTGATTCTACTTTGATAGTCTTAGGGCATGACACCTAAATTGGCAGGTAAAACTAGGGGGGTACACCTGTTTTCCTTGGCTGAAGGTAATGAAATAACAAATGGGGTAGGAGTGACAATGGGAATGTGGGTTGTGGATGGAGGAGTAGAAGGGGGGGTTTGTGGTGGAGTGGTTTGGATTTGGGATGTAGAGGCAACAGTGATTGTAGAAGGATCCAGAGTTCTTTTAGAAGTAAGCTCAGATTGTATTGAATTCTGTAAATGTTTGTTTATTGAGAAACTAATAGCTTCAAATTGTAACTCTTCAATAAATACTGGGTCTGGAACCAAGTGAATCAATTCGGAATCAGAAAATGTTACAAATAAAGAGGTCTCAAAAAACTCATCAAAGGGTTCGTTCTTGAGATAAATCCACCTATCAGGGCAGGATCTTGACCTGAAGATGGGTCGAGAACTAGCAATACTTTCTTGACTTTCCTATTTCCTAAGAATTCTGGGAATCAGATTGGGGTTCTCAAACACAGGTGGTGGATTTTGATTAGGATTTGACCTAGTGGAATGAGTCCTTTCTGAAGCCAGATTTCTTAGTTTTGATTTTCTGAATTAATATCAACAACAACTTCTGTGATTTCTTTAAGATGTTTCATATTTACATTAAAACCTTCCTAAAGATTTGCTTAACTGAGGAACTGGTTCATGTTCAGTTCATAAACTAGACCGAAGATACACTGAAGCAACATTCATCTACTTATGCACTTGCAAAGCAAGAGAAATTCAGAGGCTACCTGGCTAACTTCAGGCTCCGTCTGAGTTTATAAAGTAAACAACAATAACATTTTCGTTCCCCAGTGGAGTCGCCGCTATGTTATCACTCAGATTTTCTTAGAAGTTGTAAGAAGAGGAAAGGGGTCCAAGGTAACCGTAAATCAACTTTTAAGTACAGAATCTAGCCAATCTGTACTCAGAGAGGGCTCCCTCTTTAAGATTTAGCTTTGTTTTATAAGGTTTTAGGCTAGTTATTAGAGCTTTGGGATTTTGATTGAGTTTGTTGGTGAAAGTCAATGGCAGAGGGGTATCACTGAGTACTTTAGGCTATTGGGCTAATGGAGTCTAGGAAAATGGCTCAACTGGATTTGGTTTATCAACAAAGGATGGCTTCACAGGGCAAGATAGCTAAACATGGAGAAAATAGAGACTTAAAAATATGGGATGAACTTAAAAGGGATGAAGGGCAATTAAGAATCCTTCAACATATTTTAAGAGAAGAGAACTTGACTAATCATTAATAAAGAGAAATTAAGAATTTTTTACTAAATGATTAAAATGAATAAACTAGGAAACAAAAGCAATTAAGAATTCACTGTTTATGCTAGTTTAGAAGAAAACATTGATAACAAAAATGATTGAAGACAAATTGCACTTAAGCACTTTCTGAATTATTCTTTTCCTTTTTGATATTCAGATATGGAACATAATTAATATAATAAACAAGAAAACAATAGCACATGAGATATAAGATACTTATGTTTCTGATGTTCAACACATGAATCCTGTGAAAAGTCCTTTGCATTAATTCTTCATCCATCCAACCATGCAAATTTTTTGCAACAACACTTTATTCCAAAATAATCAATTTTACATCAATGTTTAAGAATCCACCCTCAATACTCTAAACGAGGGAGTACTTATACAAAAACCTTACAATAAAATATCTCATAACAAAGTGAAGTATAATCTAAGATGACTAACAAGAAATCACATGAAGATAGGGTCAGATAGTCTCGTAGATAACAGATAGAGGCAAACAGATGGTTTTTTGTCCCTATTCTCAAGAGTGTGCTAGAGTTAGGCCCTAAGATTTGGCATCTTGCTGTCTTTGATGTAATTATGTGCTGGCTGCTCTGTTTTTATCTTCTTACTGATACACTTTACTTGCATCTGATACTCTTTACCTGTTGATCTGTGTTTATCCTCTTTCACCCCCATTGACTGTAATAAATAACCAAAATTTACTTTTTACCAAAGAAAAACTACAAAATTTCTAACATTTCTTCCCACCATTTTGGCTGCGGTATTCTGGTTTTTTGAAGTTTTCTAAGGGTTTCATCTGTTTCAACGTACCTGAAAAAGGTAAGCTGAATTGGAAACAAGTGCTTTACTTCATGCTCAACATAGAACAGGTTCTCTAGACTATCATAGAGAACTTTGCCTATAGGGAGTGCTTTTGATGTTGATGCACTTGTTGATGAACTTGCCTGGTTGCCTGCAAATTCATTCAATTTGTCCGCATAATATATATGCCTCATTAATTTTTCATTAATAACTAAAGGACTAGGTAGCCCATAACTCTGCAAAATACCAAATTTCTCCATAAAAGCATTAATTTCCTCCTGCATGTCATGGCGTCTTCTTTCTAAATTTTGCATCAGAGTCCTTTTAGTTAATACCCTTTTGACTTCTAGAATGGTACCTGTTCTGTATTCAATGCCTAGTTCTTGAAGCTAGTACTTATTCTTGTTATTCAAAAAAATTATGAGCTTGGTGGCTTCCTCACGCATATTTCCTAATTTTTCTCTTGTCTTCTGAATCTCTTCCTGGGCTGCCTTTACCAAATCTATCTGCTCAAAAATTATTTGGATTGATGGCCAAACATCATTTATTGAGTAACTGATGTTGGCCCATAGAATATTCTTAATGTCTTTAAGAAGCTTGTTAAATGTGAGATCTTTTTCTAATGATTTTACCCTGTTTTCTAATCCTTTGATTTCCCTTTTTTTTGTTGCAACATTTATCTTTGACAAATCATATCTTTGCTCTAAGTTGACATATTGTTATTTCACTTTTTTCAGCTCTGAAACTTGCAGTTTCATTTCTTCCATTGATTTATTAGCTCCTCTGTACTTAGATTTGAAATCCCTATTGATGTTATTCCTGTTCTTGTACCTGCTTCTGTGGTTGGACCTGTGACTACCTCAGTTGTGGCTGCTAGAATGTTTGGTGCCAGAGTTGTTCCAAGGGTTGAAGGGACTGTAGTTGAGACTACTGGTATCACATTGGGGGGCTGAGAGGTAGAATCTCCTTGCTTTTCCTTCAATGATTTTTCTAGTGCTTGCTTAGTCTCGTTTAGTCTTTCATTGATTTTTAAGACTAAATCCATTAGCTCTTCTTCTAACCTTTACTTTATGATCACAACAATTTGTGGATGTTTTGTAGGAGGCAACTTTATCTGCTTTCTTAAGACAGTTATGTCTTCATCTTTCTTTTTAATCAGGCTTCTACACCCTTCACATCTTTCATATCATGGCCCACCCAATGATCACTTCCTCTAAAGACTTTATTCTGTTGTCTTTAGCCTAAGAGGAGGCTTTTTCCTGCTGTAATTGGGCAGTTGTATTATTCAGAGAATTCTCCAGTCTTTGGGCCATCATAGCCTTACCAGTCAATGTAGAATAAATCATTTCTCCCATTTTTTTGTGCAACTCAATCTGGTCCAAAGGATGAATGTCTGATGCCATGACTTCAAAATTGGTTCTGAGATAGTCTTCTGCTGATTGAGGCTGTGGTACTTTAGGTTTGAAGTAACTCATTATCATTTTACCCTCTTTGATGTCATAGGCTAAAATCAATTTGTTTTGATTAGTGGGAGCCATTTTCAAATATTGATTGTAAACCTGGAGTCTTAATGGATCATTCTTGGCTTTTATTTCTATAAACGTCTTCTTGATATTCGAAGTGTCATTTCCTGGTGGCCTGAAAGATGATACCTCTATACTTTGCTGTCTTTCTAGCTCCTGTCTTTGTGAGCTAGTGGATGTCCCACCTACTGGGAAAGTTTGATGGCTATCTACTCCTTCTTTCCTTTGACTATCAATAGTCTCTTCAATAAATTATTCCTTTGAGAGAGGATTTAGCCTTTGCCTTTTGGCACTAGGCTGTTCTGAGGATCCACTGGCAAGGGTAGCTACTTCCATGTATCTCTTTTTGTTCCTTTCCTCATTCAGAGGAGTTTTCAAGATTGGTGGTTCTCCAACATTGCCTTGAATTGGAGAAGTGTGCATTTGGGCATGTTCCTTAGAAATCTCTAACTATTTTGACATTGTAGATTGCTCTGTAGCTTGAGTACTAGTCTTTGGTTCCTTTCCCTTGGATGTTTCTGTAGCTGGTATGCTGGTATCCTGTGAAGGTTGCTGAGATGTTCTAGCTATAGAGGCACTAACCCATGACCTTTGAGATGATTCAAGTCGTACATGCCCAAAAGAATCCAGGTCAAGTGTTTTTTCAAGATCTCTCATAACATTCTCTATATTGACCTGTTCACTATCATTTTATACTAGGGTCCCTTCCGTCCATTCATCTGTATTGGCAAATTGTTCAATCTCTGGGATTCTATGGTGTATATATGGTGACAGCCTATGCTTCATTCTTCTATCATAGATAAAGCTATTTGGGTCATATGGCATCCACCCAAAACTTTTGTGCAACTTAAGGTGATCTTCTAGAATTCTCTCTGCTTCTCTCCTTGCTTCCCTAGTGTTACAAACAAAAGGGCCTAACTGATTTTTTATCCTGAGTTGAGCTTTCTTTTTGGCATTGTAAAAGTGGACCAAATCTGAATTTATCATTTGTCTGAAATATTTCAATGCAAATAGTCTCATTGGAACATACATTGGTAATTTGAAAGGACAAAGTTCACACCCATAGATCTTGATTTCTGTATGGTTCTTGTATAAATACCAATCACCTATCCTGTACTGCTTGGAAAGTTGAAGGATCTTCTTAATATCACCACTGATCCTAGGAGAGGAAACTCCTGTCAATAAGGTGGTTGTTGGATGAACAAATTGATCAGTGACCTCATTATAGAAGTAAGGGGACTCGTAGGTTTTATGGAAAATGGAAGTCCAAAAGTTAACAGACCTTGGATTGCCTTTGGTATCAAGCTTCATGACAGGGAAAGGGAAATTTTTTGACTGATAATAAAGCAGGAGATGATATATGAAGGTGGTATATTTGAAAACTCCTTCATTGTCCAATCTCATGAGTTGTTCATGAATTTTGTCAGCAATATGGGAGGCATAATCATATTTAACAACAGGGGGCTATCCAAGAGTAAAGATTGAAAATAACACTAGGGTTACCTCATCAACAAATTCACTAGTGTTGAAACCCATAACTAAAGATATCATATCAAAAATAAGTCTTCCCATATTCGTGAAGAAAGTTTGCAGATAAGAAGGTGGGCCCTAGGGTTGATGTTTCTCTTGCATGAAAGTCTAACAGAGGCGATTAAGTTCTGATTGGGATACTTGATTTGATTTTTGAAGCAAATAACCAATAGAAATGGGAGTGAGATCTTGACTGGGGTGAAATTGCAACATTTCATTGATGGATTCAATAGTTATTGAGAAGAGAATTGTTTGGCTTGGGGACATAACTGCTCTGTGGGTAGGGTCGTAATTGGCATGGCATTGATGAATTATATCAGGAAAAGCATGAACTGAGGGGGGATAGTACCTGGGAAGATTAGATTCCCATAGTCCCAGGACGCCAGAGCCATTCAAGTAGTTGTCTCTAATTTGGAAAAATACTTTGAGGTGATTTTTATCAGAGGAAAGGTCTCTTATTCGGAAGTCTTTATCTGCCAAGGGAAGATGGTCCAAATCTTTATCAGGAGCATTAATAGGTGCAACATTCAAAGCCACATGGGTTTCCATTTCTAGTTCTTGTGGATTTAGAAAGGGAATTTTAAGTTTTCTTTGAAAAATGGGAAAAACAGAGGATCTGGGAACTTAATTGACGAGAATAATATCTGAATTATTACAAATTTGGTCCCTTTTTGTCAATTTACCAGAAAACTTAGAACTTGCAGGGTTTCTTTGGAAATTGGATAAATACCTGTGTTTGGGGAATGAATAGTGAAATAACAGGTATTGGTAGTGGCTAGTAGGTTCTAGGTTGCATCGACTATGAGTTTTTTGAGCAAGTTGGCGGTTGAAAGATTTGAAATATTGACCTTGACATTCTTTACATGGGAGCATAGGTTTGCAGTACAAAAAAATGAAAATGACTTATTCATTTGTTTTATTTGCAAAATCACGGGTTGGCAGGGGTTTTTGGATTTTGGACGAATTGTGTCAGCGGGGAGTGAAGTGATGTTTTTGTCATATGCAGGAAAGCGGTAAGCGGTTTCGTAACGCACCACTTTTGGGGATGGGTGGTAATGGGCCTGGAGATAGCGATTCCACAGGTTTTGCGACGTGTGGCGGAGGCGCTGTGTGAAAACCACTTTGTGATCGTGCGCTAACGCACAGTCACAAAGGGGTGCACGATATTTATAATAGCCATCGGATGTGGGAGGTGTGATCAAATGGCTGACGGGAGGCGCGATAAGATGGAGTTTAACTTAGGCGGGCCCAACATAATTAGGAGTTAATTTAATTATATTGGGAGCAGTGTGATAGGTCGGGGAGGTTCTTAATTAACCATGAGGGTTAATTAATCCCTTATTAATGCGGTGGGGGATTAAGGGTTATTAATTAAATGTGAGGGTTAATTAATCTTGTTTAACGATGTATTATGGTTATAACTAACCAGGGGTGGAATATATATAAAAATTGGGAGTTTTTTATATGTTTAAATAATATGGGTGGGGGTAAGTGTTGTGCAAGAATTATATAATATAAGTTAGAAATTAATATGGTACTATAATGAAAAATCCGCCAAGTATAAAACATTTAATAAGTGTATTTAACTTAGGCTTAAATGAAAAACGGTTTTTATGAGAGATTATGTAATTTTCTTAAGTAAAATAGGATTTTACTTAGAAAAAGGCTTATGGAAATGAATGAATGATTTATGAATGATTTAAAGTACTTAGGCTTTTTTAAATTATTGGGCCGAGGGTCCGGTCCCTCCAGAAGTTAGAGAAATGCTCTGAGTCCCTCCAATTTAGCAAATACCTTGGTACTTAGGGGAAATTAGTGAATAATTAGGGAAAATGAGAAAGGGAGTTAATTATTCTGACTTTTCTTTGCTTGAGATGCTTTCAATGTACCGCATACCTTGGCCTTGTGATGAAAGTGAAAAATAAACACATTTAGAGATATCATTCATCACATATGATTCTGCAACATCAACTACCTACCCTACCTACTTTATCCTAGCATTTTTACTCCTTTATTTGGGTGCACTTAAACTGGCAAACCCTTATCAAATCTTCCTTTTATTTTACATGGCAAAGCCTATCTAAATCTGTACTTATTACATCCAAGGGCTCAGATTAAACTGTTGAGCTCATTTTTATTTACTCTACCTATCTACTTATATGCTAAGATTATAGTGTTTGGTCAGATATTTATTCTCTATTTCTACAACATAAAATTGAAAAATGAATTAGCCAAGTTTAAAGGGTTTGACTATTCATGAATTGTGGCATAAGTGACAAGCTGCACACAATTGTTTATTACATAAAGTGAAAAAGTAGTGGCATTAAGACTTGCATACTTTCCTGGTCTTTCTTTTTGTTGGGGTTCATTTTCTTTCATTTTTTCGACCATTTTTATTCTTTTTACCCTTTGATTTTTCTTTTAGGGTATACCCTCTTTACATTTTTAAAATTTTTTGGTTTTTTTAAAATATGGAAAACCCTTGCAACAAAAAAAGATATGATTATATTACAGGGCTCATCAAGTCAATCATAACATATGACACCTATTGGTATAGGGGCCTAACAACTCGCGAAAAGCATGAGAGGGGAATAATCGTGGAATTTAATGGATAATTTTGATGTTGTGACATAGAGGTTTTGTAAAGGGTGTTTCATGGATTCTTGACACATAAGATAGAGACGCAGAATGTGAGTTCTTATGATAATTGTTGGGAATTTTGTTGTCATGTTGTAGGAGTTTTTGAAGAGTTTGTTTTCTTGAGTATGAAAGTTGGGTTTTTTAAATGTTTGTAAAAAAGAAAAGAATTATGATAAATGGGTTCAACTATCAGAAATATAAATTACCTATGAAATATGTTTTGATTACAATCAACTTCCAAATCTGGTTGTTGGCTATGAAAATACCGAAAGAAAAATTGTACATGTATACAATGCATGCCAATCCCTTTTAACACGAGTATGAAGAGATACCATGAAATTGAAAATCCCTATTGAGTGATGTATATTTATAGGAAAATGGGTAAATTATTACATAAATAATCATGCTCTATTAAATTTCTTTAAAATTTATCCATTTAGCTCATGGCATACAATATTTATATCTAAATGCTAACAATCCATACCCATAGCTAAAGAAAGTATAAATACCAAAAGAAATATTTACCTATTTTCCTAAATGATGGAAGCTCTCCTGTTAATTATCCAGTAAATGTAGTAAAAGAACTAGAACCAATGAATAAGCGAGACCAATAAACAACTAGGAGGAGTCCATTGTAAACTTAATAAACTCATGACATGGAAGAGAATATTAACTCATTTGACCCTAATCCTTGTGAGGGGGTGAAAAATATAATGCCAACTGAATTGATAATTCATTCTCACTCTAATAAGATTGAGTTAGGTAACTTCAACAGACTTACCCCATATCTGAAATGGATTGGGAAATTCTTAGATCAAAATAACATATGATTTTCCTATTATTCTCTCTCTCACATTCCCCTCACACCCCGACACTCATGAGGGTATTAATGTATATATTTTATGTTAAGCCATGGATTCTTCATCTACAACAATATTGTATTGTTCATCTTCTTGATTTTCCTTTTCCCCAATTCTGTTGTGCCAAATATGTTGGAGTTTCATAGACGATTTGAAGAACAGATAGATTAGTGAGTCGGAGAAGCATTAAATACTTTGATACTAAGTTGGAATAAGAATGGACCTCATGGTAGAAGTGCAACCATGAATTGGATATGGTAACTAAACAATGAATTAGTGTGTCACACATATATCCAAGATGCTAAATTTTTTCATTACATGGTCACTTTCTAAGGAATAATTGCATTGTGCTTATTGTGGAGCAATACAACATAGTGAATTTACAAAGTCTTTGAAACATGATTACTAAGGCATCAATGGAAAATTCTATGCTAGCTATAAAAATGGGAAGTACAAATGAAATTCTAGAACAACATTATCTATTTTGTTTAAACAATTTTGCACATGTTTTGGGAGATTGCCTATTTATTGTTATAGAAATTCTACTACATTTTAGATACATGTCAATAGAATTACGAGAAGAAATGACACAACATTTTATAATTTTTTTAGAGACACATGATGTTGAAGCAATATTATGTTACCAACATGAATTGAATATAGATGCATTGATAGAAATTCCCACTATAAATAACCCAAATTATTATTTGGAAATGATGACAAAATCAACTTCAACTTGTATAATTCCTTAGCAAAGAGGACTATGGGGGAACATATTTTGCATACATTGGTAATCAAATTGGCTAAAAATTTTGATAAGCCTTTGTTCAAATACAATAACGAAAAATTATTTGTATTTTAATTCAAATTTGTACGAAAACAATTATGACATTGTTCCATGACAAAAAATCCAATTGCTAGACATTTTGAGCCAGTTTTATGCAAGAAAATAAGGTCAAAATTAATTGATCGTCAACATATGATGAACATAGCACAATACAAAGAAACATAACATGAACAAATGAAAATAGAATAAATCATGAGAAGAAATAGATTTAAGAGAATGTTTGGATTCAAGAGTATTTATAGTGAAAGTTGTTTTCAAAAAATATTCCAATTGACATAAAATGAATTTGATGTTCCCTGTCTTTGATGCTTAATTGCACAAACGTTTTGAAATGCAATAATGCATAATGAATCTTTTGCATCAATATGCATATAAAAATATGAACAACTATGCAATAAAGGAATTCCCTCGAATAGTAAACTGGCAAGGGTATTACAATTGGCACTAGCATATGAAAAAGGGAATATAAATGGTGGCCTTTTGTTTTGATTAGATACACTATATGGGTCTATGCATGGAGCTAAGTTACACTTTTCAACAAGAAAGGGTGCATTGTGGATGAAGAAAAGCAGCTCAATCGAGCCTTTTTAAGTGCTTTATCAAGCAATATTTAAGCCCTCAATTGAGCTATTTGAGGCTCTTAAATATTTCTCGATCAAGAATTAAAACATAAACTCGATTGAGCTCCTGTGTAACCCAAGTTAGGGGCTTGATTGGGCAACGAGCTTGATTGAGCCATATTTCTTAAATTTCCTGTCGTTACATCCTCGGCATGGAATTAAAAAAGGTGGCTTGATTGAGCCTTAAATCTTGATCAAGCCATTATTTAACCACATTAAGGGCTTGCTAGAATCTTAAATATTGATTGATTCATTATCTAACCATGTTAACGGCTCGATCAAGGGTTTATTAAACCCCTAATCAAGTTATTTGAAACCTTAAACACTCAATTGAGCTACTGATAGCCTAAAAAAAATAGAGTTTTAGCTCCCCTTCGATTTTTCCACAACACCATTTTGTAGCCTAGCGGACTTAAGGAAGTATTTGTACTTAGGTGGTGAAGTTGATTATGTTGGATTCGTGAAGGAATCTTGTATCCATTGGAATATGAATTTGACTTTTTCGAATTCATATGATATTTTTCATCTATTTTCCTTTAAACGTTATGCTTGATTTTTTTTGGACAATTTCAAAGGGGCTGAATGAAAATAAATAATATAAAATATACAAAATGAAAAAAATTTCAAAAAATACCACCATCTTCATTTACGAGTCCTCTTCAAAAGGGTACTCTTATTTTTTAAATTTATCTAAATAGTAGCAAAGAATCTTACATGAACACATGTGTCCGAAAAATACAATTCAAATATTGATTCGCCAACTTCGAAAAATAATAAAAAATATAATTTTGCATAAAAATTAAAGTTTTATATACACAACTTAGTATCTCTCTCTCTCCTCGTCTCTCTCTCTCTCTCCTCTCTCTCTCTCTCTATATATATATATATATATATATATATATATATATATATATTAAACTATAACATTTAGCTATGCTACATGAACACACACATATCTATTAAGATGTGCGAAAATTTCAAGGACAAGCATTTCATTTAATGGAAAATTGACAGATTATATGACATTAATATTTTTTTGCAAAAATATCATTAGGACAACATCATAATTATCCACAAATTTTCTTTTTGCTTTGAACCAAAATTCACAATCCTTACATGAATTTTGAGGGATTCAATTTGATAAAAGAGTAAAATTTTGAAATTTCGTCGCCATATTTGGCCCAAAAGTGTACCCATATTCACGCGTTCACCTATATCTTCAATATAGCTATATACGTATGGTATGTTGATACATTGGCTGTTGTAATTAAATTTTTCTCATTCAAGAAAGGCCCAAATTCGATGTCTTCAAATAAACATAAAGAATCTTTATAAATCTTCGATTACATAGTTGAAATAGTAGTTGAACAACAATATTTTAAATAAATACAAGATGTATCGATTTATTACTATGCAATATGCAATCAAGCTTACTTTTAAAAAGGTGACATATAAAGATAATTAACCAATCTTACCAAAAATAAGTGTTTATGTAGAAAACACAAAAAATAATTAGATAATGATGATACATCAAATTTGCAATTCTAGAGTGGATTAGGTGGAATAAACAAATATGCATAGTGAAAGAGCTATATGAATTGGAAGAAGGCTAATAGCACCAATATTACCATTTTTACAAATATGACAACTTGGGAAGAATTTTAGAAAACCACAACTAGCATTGACTGGTGGACTAATCAATGTACATGTTGACACATCTTAAATTAAATCTGCACTTCCTCGTGACACAAATGAATCTTGTATAGTGGTTGATGCAATTAAAAAATGCTTTGTGTTTAAAATCACATATGATATTGGTTGAATTTGTGTTCATAAAGTGATGAAACTGAAGTGTTTGTATAAACTCTACTTTATAAAATGGAAAATGTGACAATAAATGAAAATTGAAAACAAATATTTAATAAGAACAAAGTTGCATATGCATATGAGACGAATAAAAAAATAAATGATGATAATTATGACTATGATGAAGAGCTAGTGGTAAAAATATTACTACATGTTTTTAAAGATTCATATAATATTTATGGTATTTATAATAATCAAATAAGTATTGCTCTTCGTGAAGGCTATAGGCCCTTGGGAATATTCAAAGATAAATATTCGAAAGAGATGAGTTTCACAAAATTTTTCTAAGGATAAAAATGACCATACAAAGTTACAAAAAACTTTAAATATCAAGATATTGTTCAATGGGAAGTTTTGCATCAAGATCGTGATTTTACGTATCATACAACAAATCTATTTTACAAATCGGTGTGAACTATCCACAACCAAGTATTTAATTGTATTTGGATTCGAATAAGGAAAGCATAGTTAGAAGGAAAAAAAATAAGAATGAAAGATGTTAGGACAAAAGGTAATTTGGATCACATCCTAAAATCAAATATTGGCTATATGGGTCTTAAGAGAATACAAGAATCACCAAACTATTTCTTTCATTTGCACAAAAACTTATATGCAAAGATTCAACAATTAGGTCCACCGGCTTTCTTTGTCTCATTTAATAGTGTTGATCATCTTTGTGAGCCTTTATTAAAGCCATTGCAACAAATAAAGCGAGAGAAAAAATTCTCAACTGAAAACCAATTAGAAGAAAATGATATTGATACCTTTATTATAAACATCTCATTACTTGCATATGATATTACAAAAAAAGAATAAATGCTCTTTGCCAATTATTTTTTAATGAACCCAAGTACTTTGGTGAGGTCATTGACTATTTCTTTGTAACATAATTTCAAAATCAAGAAGACCAACATCAACATGCATTGCTATGGATAAAAGAATTCCCCCATCTATGGAACAAATACAAATATTGAAATTGAAATATTCATTGACAAGTCCTTGTGTTGTGATTCAAGTATACTTCTTGTGAGTCTCAAAAGTATTCAACACCATCATCATACAAATACTTGTAGAAAAAAGGAACAGATGCATTGCATGTTCAATTTTCCAATTCCACCAATGCCAAAACAAAAAATTTTATTGAGCCTATGGAATTAGAAAATGCAACTACAAAATCAAATTCAAAGTCGATTTGATGCACTAGAAAATATGAAACATGATGAAATATATACGTTTGGTGGTTTTTTTGACAAATTAGGTTTGACAAAAAGTGAATACATCCATACAATTCAATGTAGTCTGAGGTGAAGAACAATTATATTGAAAAGGGAGCCAACAAACATATGGACTAAGAGCGTTGCTTGACATATTCCATTAATCTAGGGTAAAAATAATGATGCTCAATTTGTGCTTGACTCATATGCTACAACCACTTATTGTAGTTCATATATGGCAAAACTAGATAAAGTAATGGGATCAATGTTTAAATGTATACAAAATGATTGTCAAAAAAATGGTGATGCCATAGAAAAAATTACAAGACTTGGAAACGTTTTATTGAACTTGCAGCAAATATCTACATAATAAGATGTATATATAATATTTTCATTGCCACTGAACACTAGTTGAAGAAAATGTATATTTATTAATACTTCAACGATAAATGATCGAGCATTTGCACTAAAGAGACCAAAAGAACTGGAACATGAAATGGATGATTCATAAAACATAGCATCTTTATCAATCATCGATCGCTATGTACAATGACCAGAAAAGATTGAACAAATATGCTTAACAGAATTTGTAGCATTCTATTCAATACAAGCAAGAAGAGAAGAAATGCTCAAAAACCATATGTTATAGGATATGTGATATATAATAAGCATAGTGACTCTGGTAACTATTACAGAGAATGATTGATGTTGTATGTCCCATGTCGTATTGACGATAATATTTTTAAGGAACAACATTTGACTTGCAAAAATGCATCTCTATCATTTAAAGAAGTGATAAAATGCAATGAACACAATTTCACAAACAAAACTATAACATCACAAACTGATTTTGATTAAATAGCAATTGAAACTAAAAATAAAGAAGCGAGTTGTTTAATAGAGACATACATATACAACAAGAAATAGATAAAAAAACACATTATCACGAGTATAACATCAAATCAGATTTCAAATATTTGCAAAAAGTTAAACATGAAAAATCAATAGTTAAGAGACCTTACCAAATCGTAAAACAACTATATATATTAGAAGAAACATATTTCTATCAAACGGTGAGACAAATGAATATAGAGTAAGAAAAAATAGTGAAACAAATATTGACAACAACAAAAAAAAACAAATCTATATCAACCAATACACATATTTTTGATATGTGTTCCAGGTACTAGAAAAGAATTTACTGCAAAATAATTTTTCCAATCTCTAATATGCATGTACAACAACATATTGGAATATGACCCATGTAATCTAAAAGAGATCATAACATCATATATAGGGAAGAAATAATTCTATGCAAGCAGTATAACGTTACATTTTGCATTCCATTTTCCATTTAACAAATCATAATATATTTTGCTTAAAATTGAAAAATCACACACATTAACAAAACATTGCGAAAAATTCATGTACTGCTTATTGATGATGCACCCATTATAGGTGTAACATTCTTGTACCAAGTTGATAAATGTTTACAAGAAATAAAGCATAGCCCATTGGCTTATTTTGGAAATGTTGATATATAAGTTTAGGTGAGTTATGTCAAGAACAATCTATTAAATATTCTCTATTTTTTTAATATTAATCCTAGAAAGGGAGAAAACACCATAACATTTTTGGAAATAAAAAATAAGATGTTATGAATTACATATGAAAATGAGCTGAAAAGACAAAAAAATCATTGAAACACTTAACAAAATGCGAGTCAATAAATAATATAATGAATACATAGAATATATAAGCAATAATTGCCATATATTTGCTCCATTGGATCCATTATTTCCATACCTATTTTATAATGAATACATAGAATATATAAGCAATAATTGCCATATATTTGCTCCATTGGATCCATTATTTCCATACCTATTTTATAGGAACAAAGATGTACATAAGCATAATGAAAAAATGTTGTTACATGTAAAGGAAGAACTAATAGTTCTTGATGCAACTAACGAAGATGAAAGTAAGGAAATAGGTTATGTATGATATGAGAAAACAATGAGGTTTCCACAAAAAATAATAATCAATTGCAATGTTCTCGTTGAGCTATATGCAGGAAACTATAATATAGAAGATGTCATTGTTAATGGAACCAATGGAATATGCAAAAGATATACAAAAATGTAAAAAATGTTGAATAATCTGGACAAATTTTATAATTCCATACATTGGTAAATTTCAAAGAAACAAGTATCATGATCTATATGACAAATCACTAGTATAAAATGAGCAATTAATGACTAGGTGACTAAAAAAGTTAGTCACCACAACTTTTCCAAGTGAAAAACTACCAAAAATGAGCAATCTTAAGTGAGAGAACTAAAAACGACTAACCTACCTCACTAATTTAGTCGCGGGTTAAAATATGTGACTAGCTAATAAGTAATACAATTAAAAATGACTAACATGAATGACTAATTTAGTCTAAGAACAAAAATACAACAACCTAACAAGTACTACAATAATATGAATCGATTTTTTTATGTTAGTCATCTTAATTGTGTCAAGCAATCTAAACTTACAAGTGATAGTGGATTGAAAGGTTGTTAAAGATTGGTTGAAAGGTTATCCTTCCTTAAAAACTTCTTCATCCTCACATGGTGTATAGGTGAGCCAACTTTGCACTAATAATTTGTAATTTTAGAATATATATTTTTTAATAAAAAAATTTATTTTATGTATTTTTTAAAAATCTATTCATTGAATCTAATTGGGTCTAGTTCTAATTTGAAATTAATTTAAAGAGAATTTTAATTTTTTAAGACTAATAATCAAAATAAATAATTTAATTTCATATTACCCGACCTACCATCCATCTTAACCCCGGATCTATCGAGCATTGAGAGGGGTCCAATCTCTCGAGGTGCAAACTTCTTTTTCTAGTGCAAAATTTGAGGAAATGTTTTCACCTCGAGAGATTGGATCCCTCTCGACACTTGATAATTATAGGGTTAATATGGATCTAGGTTGGTTATATAATATTATATAATAACTATATTTGTCTTTGTGTCTCTTTGTTATTCCCTCTCTATATATCACCCCCCGAAACATACACAAACTCTCTCTCCCTCTCTTCCCCTTCTCTCTCTATCTCTCTCTTCCCCTTCTCTCCCTCTCTATCTATATCCTTATCTCTATTCCATCCCGCCCTCCTCTCTTCCTCACTCTCTCTCTAGGTCTCCCTTGTCACCCTCTCTCTCTCTCCACCTTTCTCCCTCTATGTTTTTCTTCTTCCCTCCCTCTCCTACCCCCTCCAATTCCATCTCACTCTCATCATCATCTCTATCTTCCTTCCTCTCTATCCCTTATCTCCCGCAACCCTCTATCTCTACCCCCCAAATCACTCTCCCTCTCTCTCTCTTTCTCTTCCATCCAACTCTATAACTATCTACCCCCCCATCCTTCTCCATATATGTGTCTCCATCTCTCTCCCTTCCTCTTCTCTTCCTAACTTTATCCTCTCCTCTTCTTTCTCTTCCCTCCTCTCCTCTCTCCCTCACTCTTTCTCCATCTCTCGCTTCTCACTCCTCTCTCTCTCCACCTCTATCCCTCTACATCTTTGTTATTTCCTCCCTTTCTCTCTCCCCTCTCTTCCTTCCTCTCGCTCCCTCTCTCCCACCTCTCTCTCTATCCTCCAAATTTTTCACCTTCTTGCTCCCTTTCTCCACCTCCTCCCCAACTCTCTCTTAAATTTGATCACATTGTATTGTGTTTAAGAAATTATCTAAATTAGGAAAAAATAATTGGTTGTAAAATATTACACCTATATTTTGGATCAATCATGTCAAAGAAAATAAAATAATGAAAAACTTTAAAAGATAATGCACTATATTTAATCTATTATAATTAGTCAATTTGCTTGCTCTCGTCCCTTGGATCCTTAGCTACGATGGATCAATGCTGGTTATATATATATATATATATATATATATATATATATATATATATATATATATATTATATATATATATATATATATAACTGACATAGATCCACTTAATTTTATTAAAACCTTATTTTAATTTCTATGGGAATATTTTTAGTATTCAGTGAGGATAGAGGGTTTAGATATATCTCAAATTGTAACATTTTCCCTTTTAGATTCAATTAAAAAAATGTTGTAAAATTAAATTAAAATAAAATAATTTTATTATGAAATAAGTTATGGTTTGTTGGCATGTGGTATTGATAAGCCATGGTATTGGCCCATGGTATTGTAACAAAGCAGATTTACAAGTTAATATCCATGGTAAAGTGAGGATGAATATCCATGGTTAACAATCCTGTCATATTGTTATAAAATATTTTGATTGTGAAATAATTTATGTTTCTTGGGCATGTGGTATTGATAATCCATGGTATTGACCCATGGTATTGTAACAAAGGCTATTTTTACAAGTTAATAATATCTATGTAATTTGGGGGTGAATATCCATGGTTAATAATCTTGTGATATTGTTGTAAAATAGTTTAGTTGTGAAATAAATTATGGCTTTTGGACTTGTAGTATTGATAAGCCATGGTATTGGCCCATGGTATTGGTTGTAGAATATTAAACCTATATTTTGGATCAATCATGTCAAGAAAATAATGAAAAACTTTAAAAAACATGCACTATATTTAATCTATTATAATTAGTCAATTTGTTTGCTCTCATACTGATGGGACCAGCCCACACTTCGGTGTAAGAAACTTATTAATGTATGTCCGGTGTTTGATTAACAATGTGTATTTGGTAGGATTGTGGAATTATTTGGTTTATGATTAATCACTAATCACACACTAATCAACTGATATTTTCCGATGGTAGCTAGAAGCATTTATGGTAGCTCTTAATGTGTTGGCTGAGTTGTACTTACCTCGATCCTCGTTTCCCGCTTGTTGAACTTGGCAAAACCCTTGGCAATTTTGGCATTTGGTCATTCTGGTTTTTCGCTCTGAATGGTGGATATAGTGAGGGTTTGTTCTAGAAATGGTTTTTGGTGCTGTGTGTGAATGGAAATGAGCCACAGGCTCTGCCTGCACTGGTTATGGGTTGTGCTATTTGCTAGCATGGCTCTGTTGCTCGTTATGGTAGCTTGTTTGCTTGGCTTCTCTATACAGAGTGATGGTTTGCTCATTCAAGTAAGAAAATGACCGCTATATTTGTCTTATCCCGTCTCTCAAATGGTATTTGTTATGATGTCCTCTCATTTTATTGTAGTTCTGTATGATAAATTGGTTAGTGGCTTCTCATGCTTCAAGTTGCAGTCACAACGGCCTTCTTCTACTCGCAATCTTCAGGTAAGCTTTCTTTCCATGTTTTATTTCCTTCCTCGTCTTGTTCCAGTTCTAACAATGATTTTCCCCTTGGTCTCAGGTGGTCACCGTGGTCTGTGGCTCTATGGCTTGCGTTCTCTTTGCGCAAATAAATCTCCAGGTAATGTTTTTTTCTCATTATGCATAAGGTTCATTATTCTTCGCTTGTCTTCTTTTGCTTATAGTTGGCCTAACAGGATTACCCTGTTGTGGTCTCGCAAGTGGGGGGATTTCTCTTGGATGTGGTTGGTGTGAGCACCTCGGCTCTTACCCGGTAGGCTCTGCCACTGTCTTCAATTCGTGTTTAAGACTAGGGTGTGTAGGTTTTGTTGGTATGAGTTCCCAATACTTGTTCGTTTGTTCTTATCTGCTGTCGCTATGCGACCTGGGTCAACTTGGGATAACACTTGTTTATAATTCACTTCTTTGTAACTGTAAAGTTGTATTTAAGGTCGATCGTTCTAAAACCTTTGTCTAGGGTTTGTTGGTTCATTGGTTTTGTTTTCCTTTCACTTTGTCCAATGAATTAATCCTGGACTATTATGTATAAACAAATGTATATTTTCTTTTTCAGTTGGAATGAAAAGAAAATTACAATGAAATGAGTTTTTACTGGTTACCTCTATTTGGGTTTGATTACTTAGCGCTCAGGTTCTCATTTCTTGCTCGGACTGTTGTAATGCGTTGAAGTCTCCCGGGTGTGGGCTTTATTTACTGCTTGCCAATCTTCGTGTTGGAAACTTGTGTGCAATTCATATTGTCGACGCTCTGTTCTTTAAGAGAGAAGGAAAATGAAATTGTATGCATGCAGCATATTTGTCGTTCTGGTTTATTTAATGGTTAGGAAAAAAACGATATAGATACATATTACAAGATTGTTACAGATGGGTGGATTCGAAAGTGAAAGAAAATTTTTATGTCTTCTATTACTGTCCTCGTATGTTGTATCCCCAGAATGATTTACAATTTTTTATTTGTACCTTCTGTCCATAGTTATTTGAACTGTGCATAGTTACTTTTTTAGTTTCTATTCTATTAGTTACACAATTGTTTATGCATTCGGTTTTGCTTGCACTGCAATATTTTACATTTGACATGTTTGTTTTTTTTCTCTAAAATGAAAGAAATAGTTATGAAACTATTGTTTATTAAAGGTAAACAAGACAGTGACCCTAACTAACTAGACTGTTCCCTAACTGATACTTAAATTAAAAAGAAAAAAAGTCCTACATTCTACTATGACAAATTGAACATAAAGAAACCAATCACTGATAAAACTTTCGACCTTGGCGGAGACCAACACCTGGTCATGGTGCCCTTAGCTGGATGCTCCTGCATCAAGCTCCTAGGGTAAAAATAAATCATGACTCTGGTCCATGAGATTCTCGACTGAATAACCCGCCTGCTCTATCTGCCTGTCGTCAAGCCACGAACTGTCCTTGATAGGACGGTTCTTCCACTTGACTAGATATTGCAGATACTCTTTCTGTCGAGTTTGCGTACCCACCTGAGTGTCAAGGATCCTCTCGATCTTGGGAGGTTGAACGTAAGGCATTTGTCTCATCCAAGTTTCACTTCCATCTTGGGTGTCCCGTATAAGCCATGTGGTACTGTCTTCCTCTAAACCAACAGTATATCGAAACAAGTCTACTACATTAAAGATGGGTGAAATCCCTATTCCTGGTGGCAGTTGTATTTCGTAGGCATTCGCTAGAAATTTCTGGAGGACTTTGCAGGGACCTATCTTCTTATATTTCAGCTTGTTGTATGCACCTCTAGGGAAGCGTTCCTTGTGCAAATGCGCGAGGACTTCATCTCCCACATTAAAATGCAATTCTCTCCATTTCAAATCTACTTGCTTCTTCTATTTTTTACTGTTGTCCTGCAATTTAATTTTCACCTGCTCATGCAAATCTTTCATCGTGTTAGCGAAGTCTTCCCCATCAGCACTTCGTCTTTCCTGTTGTCCCAGATCTTGCAACTCATACACTCTGCGAGGATGCAAGCCTTACAAGATCTGAAAAGGACTACAACCCATCCTGCGATTGGGCGAGTCGTTATAAGCGCATTTGCATGGGCAAGTACTCGATCCCATATCTGTGAATTTTCACCAATCAAACTTCCTAGCAGGTTCCCCAGACTCTTGTTTAGAACCTCTGTTTGCCCGTCGGTCTGCGAGTGATAAGCAGAGCTGTAACTCAACTACGTGTCCATCTTCTTCCATAGGGTGCGCCAAAAGTTCCCTGTAAACTTCATGTCCTTGTCAGAGTGAATGGACTTGGGTAAACCATGTAGTCTGAAAATCTCTGCAAAGAACAAGTGGGCCACATGAGTGGCATCGCTGGTTTTCCTGCAAGGGATTAAATGCGCCATCTTCGAAAACCGGTCCACTACTACCATCACTGAGTCATAACCCTGTTGTGTCCTTGGTAGACCCAAGACGAAGTCTAAGCTGACTGAGTCCCATGGTCTACTTGGAATGGGCAATGGCGTCTAAAGTCCCGTATTTTGACTATGCCCTTTTTTCAATTGACACACTTTACACTTGGCCACAAATCTCTGCACATCCCTTCACATTTTTGGCCAAAATTAAAAATGGTTGAGCTGCTCTAATGTCTTGTCTATGCCAAAATGTCTGGCTAGACCTCCACTGTGCTTCTCCCGAATGATATTCTCTCTCATCGAGCAGTGAGGAATGCATAGTTGTCCTCCCCTAAACAATAGCTTCTCCTGCAAATTATAGTCCAACCATGGACTATTGTCTCTCACCAAAGGATTCTGGCACTCTTCGTAAGCCTCCTTAAAATTTTTGTTAGTCTTATACAAATCTTTCAAGTGCTCAAAGCCCAGCACTTGTATAGTACTCTCCCACAAGAGTAAGGCCCTCCTACTTAATGCATTTGCCACCTTGTTGGCTTTCTCGCTGATATGTTTTAACACAAAGGTGAAACTCTACAAATATTCCACCCACTTGGCATGTTTGTGATTCAGCTTATGTGTTGCATCACAGACTGCAGTACAGAATTATCCAAGAACAAAACAAATTCATTCCCCAGCAAATAGTGTCTCCAATGCTTCAACACTTGGATGACAGCATAGAATTCCTTGTCGTAGGATGAATACTTTTGCCTACTTTCATTCAACTTCTCGCTGAAAAATGCAACAGGTTTATCCTCTTGGCTAAGTACAGCGCCAATAGCCGTATCGCTTGCATCACAACGAACCTGAAAAAGCTTTTTAAAATCTGGAAATCTCAGGATCAATCTCTCTCTGATCTTCTTCTTCAGTAGCTGAAAACTCCTCTTTGTTGCCTTAGTCCAACAAAAAGGCTGACTTGCCTTCTTGATAGTGTCCAACATACGTGTACAGATTTCACTGAAATTTCTTATAAATTTTCGGTAAAAATTCGCCAGCCCATGAAAACTACATACCTCAAACAAGCTTTTTAGGGATGGCTAGTTGACTATCGCTGCAATCTTCTTTGGATCCATCTTCAGTTCATTTTTTGCAATGACAAAGCCCAAATAAACCTGTTCTTTTTGTAGAAAAGTACACTTTTTCAGATTTATCAACAATTTATTTTGCTGCAATTTTTCTAGCACTTTTCAAACATGTCGAAAGTGTTCCTCTCTTGTCTTGTTGAAAATTAATATGTCGTCTAGGTACACTACCATGAACTTCCCAATGTATTCTTTCAACATTTCATTCATTAATCGCATAAAGGTACTGGGTGCATTGCTCAGTCCAAATGGCATTACTAGCCACTCATGCAATTCCTCATTAGTCTTGAAGGCTGTCTTCCATTCATTCCCTTCTCGAATTCGAATATGATGATACCCACTCTTTAAATCAATCTTAGAAAAATATGCTACCCCATTCAGGCAATCCATCATGTCATCCATCCGTGGCAATGGAAATTTGTACTGGATGGTGATCTTGTTGATGGCCCTTGAATCTGTGCACATTCGCCATTCTCCTCCTTTCTTGGGAGTGAGAACTGTTGGAACTGCGTAAGGGCTCAAACTCTCCCTTATCAATCCTTTGTATAGCAATTCTTGCACCTACTTTCTAATCTCCTCATTGTCTTTGGGGCTCATATGATATGCTATCTTATTTGGCAAACTTTTTCCGAGTATAAAGTCAATATGATGACTTATACTTCTTTTAGGGGGCAATTTATCTAGCAATTCATCCACCACTATATCGCTAAACTCTTGCAACATCTACTGAATTTTTGTGGGCAAATCTGACACCTCTATGTGTAGCAGCACCATCTTTGCTCTTCTTACAATAGCATAGCTCACCTCGTTGTCTTCAACTTGCTTCAAAAACTACTTTCCACCCATTAAAAACACTCTCGTCTCACTTGTCCCTGTTGTCTCTTCCTCCTTTATGGGCACAAGCATGTGCTTGATCCCATCTTTGACAAACTTATAATAGTTTGTCTTTCTGTCATGTACCATCTTCCTGTCATATTGCCATGGCTTGCCTAGTAGTATCTGACATACATCCATGGCATTATGTCACAAATGGCTTTATCCTTATATCTGTCGATATGAAACTCCACTTCGCATTGCTCATCTACCAGCAACTGATGGCCTTTTTGCAGCCATGATACCTTGTAAGGAGTGGGGTGTTTCAAATGCTTCAATCGCAACTTTTCCACCATCTCCATGGCAACCAAATTATCTGTACTCCCACTATCTATAATCAGCTTACAACACTTACCATGTGACTTACAAACTATCTGAAACAAAGCTTTCCGCTGAGTTTGTTCAGCTGTTTCTTTGGTCGGATTCAGCAACACCTTGTTCAAAACTAAGGCTTCCCCTGTTTCTAGCACATTTTCTGCTTCAGGGAAGTGCCTCTGCTTCTTCTGGCTATGCGACATAAGCACACCTCTATCCAACTTGTTCCGCCTCAGGACACTCAAATGATCTGTGTCCCCACTTGTGACACCTATAACATTGATAACCAACTCCTCTACCTCGACCATTTCCCCTACCTCGCTGATATGGCCTAACACCTCTCATGCTGTCACCTTTTTCTGTTATTCTGTAAGCTTTAGAACTACTGCCTTCTTCATTACTTCTAGCAGTTTTCCCTCTGCCATAAGACTGTCCTCTTCCTTTGCCAGTTCCTCATCCTCTCCTAGCATTTTGTTTTCTGGCGATCTTCTCCTCTACTTTCATAGCACTCTGGTATGCTTCTTCAATGTTTTTCGACGAAAGAATGTTGATTTCATCTAATATTTCTAACCTCAAGACATTTACATACCTAGATGTTTTCTCCGAGGGTGTCCTCTATATAGCTGACCATTAAATTCACCTGGTAAAATTCCTCAATGTACTCCCTTACTGTCATCCCTTTTTGCTTCAGATTTTGCACTTGCCGATGTAGTGCAATTTGGTAATCCTTAGGCAGAAATCTACCCTTCAACTTGGCCACCATACTTGACCATTTCTTAATTGGCAACTTGTTCAACCTCCTTCTCTCTGTTTGGACACTGTCCCACCACAGGGCTGCGTGTCCCTTCAACTTTGTCGCAACGAACTTGACTCTCCGGTCTTCACTGACCTCTTCACACTCAAAATACTTGTTTAGTTCGTTGATCTAGTCCAACAGAACTTTTGTGGACAAGCTGTCATCATAATTTGGAATTTTTGGTTTAGGCTTGTTGCTTGCCATTAGGACCGACCTCAACAGTCTCATTTCCAGCCCTTCTTCATCCAAATCATCTGTTGTCATTATGGCTTCCTCTTCATTGTCATCACCTACCTCCGGATCCCTTCTCCTTCATGCTTCAACTGTCTCCAAACGGGCAGTAAGGATCCTGATCTCCTCTCTCAATCCTTCCTTTGCTATCCTCCGAGCACCTTTTCCACGACCTCATCTTCCTACCTCTATTTCTCAAACCAATTCTAAATCCTACTCTGATACCACTATGATGGGACCAACCCGCACTTCGGTGTAAGACCCTTATTAATGTCTATCCAGTGTTTAATTAACAATGTGTATTTGGTAGGATTGCGGAATTATTTGGTTTATGATTAATCACTAATCAACTGATATTTTTCGACAGTAGCTGGAAGCATTTATGGTAGCTCTTAATGTGTTGGCTGAGCTGTACTTACCTCGATCCTCATTTCCTGCTTGTTGAACTTGGCAAAACCCTTGGCATTTTTGGCATTCAGTCATTCAGGTTTTTCGCTCTACATGGTGGATACAGTGAGGGTTTGTTCTGGAAATGGTTTTTGGTGCTGTGTGTGAATGGAAATGAGCCATAGGCTCTGCCTGCGCCAGTTATGGGTTGCACTGTTGGCTAGCGTGGCTCTGTTGCTCGTTCCGGTAGCTTGTTTGCTCGGCTTCTCTGTACAGAGTGATGGTTTTCTCATTCAAGTAAGAAAATTACCATTGTATTTGTCTTATCCAGTCTCTCAACTAGTATTTGTTATGCTATCCTCTCATTTTATTCTTGTTCTGTATGCTAAATTGGTTAGTGGCTTCGCATGCTTTAGGTTGCAGTTGCAGCGGCCTTCTTTTGCTCACAATCTTCAGGTAAGCTTTCTTTCCATATTTTATTTCTCTCCTCGTCTTGTTCTAGTTCTAAAAATGATTTTCCCCTTGGTCTCAGGTGGTCGTTGTGGTCTGTGGCTCTATGGCTTGCATTATGTCTTCGCAAATAAATCCCCAGGTAATGTGTTTTTCTCACTATGCATAAGGTTTGTTACTCTTCGCTTGTCTTCTTCTACTTATAGTTGGCCTAACAAGATTGCCCTGTTTTGGTCTCGCGGGTCGGGGGCTTGCTCTTATATCTGGTTGGTGTGAGCACCTCAACTCTTACCCAGTAGGCTCTGCCGCTATCTTCAATTCGTGTTTAAGACTAGGGTCTATAGGTTTTGTTGGTCCGAGTTCCCAATACTTGTTCGTTTTTTCTTCTTTGTTGTCGCTATGCGACCTGGGTCAACTTGACATAGCCCTTGTTTATAATTCACTTCTTTGTAAATATAAAGTTACATTTAAGGTCGCTCGTTCTAAAACCCTTGTCTAAGGTTTGCTAATTCGTTGGTTTTTTTCCTTTCACTCTGTTCGGTGGTTAACCGTAGACTGTTATATATATTATTTATATATAATATATATATATATATATAATATATATTTATAATATATATATATATATATATATAATTATTATATATTATATATATATATTTCCGTTGGAATGAAAAAAAAATTACGATGACATGAGTTTTTACTAGTTACCTCTGTTTGGTTTTGATTACTCAGCGCTCAGGTTCTCATTTCTTGCTCGGACTGTTGTAATGCGTTGAACTCTCCCGGCAATGGGCTTTATTTACTGCTTGCCAATCATCGTGTTGGAAACTTGTGTGCAATTCGTATTGTCGACGCTCTATTCTTTAAGAGAGAAAGCAAATGAAATTGTATGCATGCACCATATTTGTCATTCTCGTTTATTTAATGGTTAGGAAAAAAAAGATATAGATACATATTACAAGAATGCTACATATGGATGGATTCGAAAGTGAAAGAATTTTTTTGTGTCTTCTATTACTCTCCTCGTACGCTGAACCCCCAGAATGATTTACAATTTTTCATTTGTACCTTCTATCCACAGTGATCTGAATTGTGCGTAGTTACTTTTTCAGTTTCTATTCTATTAGTTACACAACTGTTTATGCATTTGGTTATGCTTGCACTGCAAGGTTTTACATTTGACATGTTTGTTTTTTTTCTCTAAAATGAAAGAAACAGTTATAAAACTATTGTTTATTAAAGACAAACAAGACAGTGACCTTAACTGACTAGACTGTTCCCTAACTGATACTGAAATGAAAAAGAAACAAAGTCCTACATTCTACTTTGACAAATTGAACATAAAGAAACCAATCACTGATAAAACTTTCCACCTTGGCGGAGACCAACACCCGGTCATGGTGCCCTTAGATGGATGTTCCTGCATCACATACCTTGGATCCTTAGGTAAGATGGATCTATGTCGATTCTTTATATATATATATATATATATAGATAGATAGATAGAACCGGGATAGATCCATCTTAGCTTAATTTTATTAAAACCTTAATTTAATTTCTATGGGAATATTTTTAGTAGTGGTGAGGATAGAGAGTTTAGATATATCTCAAATTGTAACATTTTCCCTTTTAGATTCAATTAAAAAATGTTGTAAAAATAAATTAAAATAAAATATTTTTACTATGAGATAAGTTATGGTTTTTGACATGTGGTATTGATATGTCATGGTATTGGCCCATGGTATTGTAACAAAGCGGATTTACAAGTTAATATCCATGGTAAAACGAGAGTGAATATCCATGGTCAACAATCTTTTCATATTATTATAAAATATTTGATTGTGAAATAATTTATGTTTTTTGGGCATGTGGTATTGATAATCCATGGTATTGACCCATGGTATTGTAACAAAAGCTATTTTTTACAAGTTAATAATATCTACCTTAATGTGGGTGTGAATATCCACGGTTAAGAATCTTGTGATAGTGTTGTAAAATATTTTGGTTGTGAAATAAGTTATGTTTTTGGACTTGCAGTATTGATAAGCCATGGTATTGTAACAAGCATATTCACAAGCTAATAAAAAAACCAAAATATAACAAATTAAATTTTATTATTTTTATATTTAAATGTTTACACTTACCCAATACATTTTTAACTTCTTCTTATTTCTCTTTTTTAATTTATGCATGTAGGAAAAAATAACAAATTCTTATTAAAATAAATCATTTAACCCAATTTCAATTTATATATTTTATTTTATATTATAAATAGTTCTTTTATTTTTTATATTATAAATAGTTCTTTTCTTTTTCATTTCTAGATTAGCCCTAGGTTCAAATAAAATATTCACAGCTTACAACATCAAATTGTAGCACTGTATTTTTCTCTGCCTTGCCTATATCCGCGTGTAAATTCCAGAAGAAGGAAGACCATCAACTTGATCTATGGATTTCATGGGATTTAAACCCCAGATGGAGTTTGCATGGGAAACACCTTAGGAGAGCATCAACGATTAGATGGAGGAAGGGAAAGGTCATTGGGCGTGGATATTTTGGTAATTTGTACGAGTACGAATTTGGACTCTCTTCTTCCTCATTTTTACTAAAGAGGATTTTTTCTTGTATGAGTAAATAATTTCGAGGGTTTATATGATCAAAGCATAAGTTTTATCTAAAGTTGAGGGTTTAATGATTTTGATAAGGGCAAGGTCATTGGTCATGGATATTTTGGTAATTTGTACATGGGTGTGAATTTGGACTATGTTCATCCTTTGTACAATTTCTAGGGTTTATATGATCAAAACATAAATTTTATCTAAAGTTGAAGGAGGAAGGGAAAGGTCATTGGGCGTGGATATTTTGGTAATTTGTACGAGTATGAATTTGGACTCTCTTCTTCCTTTTTACTAAAGAGGATTTTTGCTTGTATGAGTAAATAATTTCAAGGGTTTATATGATCAAAGCATAAATTTTATCTAAATTTGAGGGTTTAATGATTTTGATAAGGGCAAGGTCATTGGTCATGGATATTTTGGTAATTTGTACATGGGTGTGAATTTGGACTGTGTTCATCCTTCGTACTAAAGAGGATTTTTGTTCTTATGGGTAAATAATTTCTAGGGTTTATATAATCAAAGCATAAATTTTATCTAGAGTTAAGGATTTAATGATTATTATATTTTAGTAATTTGTACATGGGTATGAATTTGGCCTTTGTTCTTCCTTTTTACTAAAGAGGATTTTTGTTTGTATGGGTAAATAATTTTGAGGGTTTATATGATCAAAGCATAAATTTTATCTAGAGTTGAGGATTTAACAATGTAACCTTTGAAACGGGAACTGTAAACTCAAAATGGGAACTCTGGCAAAAAAAACCCTTAAAAACATAAAAAACAGTGCTAAAAACAAAAAGTGTTGAGGCTAGAATAACACATTTTTTTTCTAGAGTAAATTTTGAACATGTTTTAAAAATGGCGGTGAAAACCAATTTATTGTGCAAAAATTGTCCAAAAGACACCATCAAAACAAAAAATGTTGAGGTTGGGATAACACTTTTTTTTTCCATTTTTTTTCAAGGGTAATATTTCAACATTTTGAAATAATAGAGTAAAATATTTTATCATGACCTTTAAAAAAAATTTAAATTTCAAACAAATAATGAAAACATAAAATTAAATAAAAAATTAAAACAATGAAAAAACACAAAACAAAAAACGTTTAAAAATTAACAAAACATAAA
>APFE030156145.1:71496-99813 GCA_000404065.3 Pinus taeda
TTTTTTATTTAGTTTTTTATTCAGTGCTCTGTAATCAATGCACATCCACCACGAACCATTTATCTTTCTCACCAAGGCAATTGGATATCCACATGATGATGTGATTGGTATTATGAACCCTTTACCAAGCAGCTCCTATACCTGCTTCTTGATCTCTACATTCTCTAAAGCGGATAACCTGTACATTCCGATGTTAGGCAATGGAGCATCTTGCTACAAATGAATATCATGTACTATTTCCCTTTTGGGTGGTAGACCTTTAGGTTCTTGAAATAGGATATCATATTCTCAAACAAATTTATCTAAATCAACTTTATGTTTAGCATCACAACCTTCAACTACATTGGTCTTCTCAGGGTTCTTTTCCTTTACAACCATTAGTAAAATTTGCTTGCATGAATTTACAATTCTTTTCATCTACCCTGAGTTTATGAGAGAGTAGTTATTTTTGAGTTTATGAGCTCTTACAATATATTCTATTCATCTTTAGTGAGTTGATACTTATTTTCAACTCTATAGAAAATGGATTTTCTATCATACAAGTAAGGACTTCCTAAAACAATACCACATATATCCAAGGGAACCATATCTAACTCAACCTCATCTACGAAAGTTGACCCAATAGTAAACCTAAGTTTACATTGTCTTGTCACTTTTAGCTTTGCTTTATCACATACCCAACCTAATGGATATGGCTTCTTGTTAGGTGTTGTTAGTAATCCCAACTTCTTTACAATTGTTTCAGAAATCAAGTTTACTTTTGATCCACTATCAAATAAAGTATCAATCTTTTGGTGCTTGCAAATAACTCTAATATGAAAAAGCTCATGTCTTTGCCTCTCATTATCTTCATTATCAATAGATTGTGTGGAATTACTTGTAGATGCTTCAGAATGTTTACCTTTTATACCTGTGGTTGTGACTGTTGTTTCATCACTTGAGTTTGACCCCACATATTTCTGAATAGAAGCAACAATCTTCTTCTTCTTACCATCGAAATTCTTGGGTTTCAGCTCCGGATGCAAAGACCAACAATGTTCATCATCGTGTCCATCCTTCTTGCAGTGAGTGTATGAAGGTTTGTATTTCTGTACAACGTTTTCCTTCCTCTCCTTCCATTTCAACTTCTTACTTTCCTTGTTCTTGCTTAGAGAGGGTTTTGATGATCCCCCAATCTCTAGGTTCACATTTTTTCCTCTATCCTCTAGATGTGTAACCTGAATTGATACATCATCTAGGCTAGTGGGGTTAAACATGAGAATGGTCTGCTTCAAATATCTATGCAGACCACCTATATACTTCAGCAAAGTTTCAGGTGAGTCTAGAGAAATGCCTAGGGTTAAAGCTCTTTTTCTAAATTCTTGGGTATAACGTTATACATTTTGTCCCTTTAATTGGCGAAGAGTTTACCAACTCATCATGGCTTGCTGCATATAAGCTAGTGGATAGAATTTTTTTTTAATGGCAAAGACAAATTCATTCCAGGTAGAAATAATTTTACCATGTCTCTTCAAATAAGCTTGGGTGTTGCCTTCCCACCACACTAGTGCAGTTCCTCCAAGAATAAGGCTAGCCAGCTAAATCTTTCTCCTCTCTGAATTAATGTTCTACACCCTACAATATACATCAATCTGTCTAAGCTAGTTATCTAGATTTTCTGCATTTAATTCTCCATCATAGATTGGCAAATCAAATTTCACATTTAATTTAATCAAAGATGTTTTCTTCTTTTTCTTTTCAGGGCTAGGAGATGAGGATGATGGAGATGATGGTGGAGGAGATGATGTAGGAAGCTTTTTCCCTTTCCCTTTGCCCTCTGGGGCATCTAGAAAAGGTTCCTCTGCTCCCTTGTCTTGTTTGGGGGTTGAAGTGCTTTCACCTCAACCTTTCTTCAATCCCTGATACATCTCTTCCACCATGGTTCTCATGGTCATGAAATTGTCCATGAACTGAGATTCTGATTCAAATGGGGTTTATTCTGCCATTCTCCTCCTAGGATAGACTCTTCCAGTTTCTAAATTAGCCTCAACAAGTTCTCTTTCTCCTAGTTTGAACTTTGACCTAGTTAGCATTCAACAATCCAGCACAAGCTTGTCTAACCTTAGCAAACCTAAAGCTCTGATACCACTTGATCTGAAAATGAATATCTTAGATTAATTTTAATGTATTACAGACTCATGTGCATGGATTTGCCTATATTACTTAGTGCAACGGATTGACAAGATTGCGAATAATATAGACAATGAAGCAGTTAAAGAAACATAACAGACACACACACATAACACAACAACATAATCAAGGAGTTCACCCAAAACTTTTGGGCTATGTCTCCTGGTCCATCTTTCAGTGGTGACCTCTCTATTATGTCTTCAAGAGCAGAGTTTTACAAAAGTGAGCTCAATTTGAGTCTGAACACAACATATACAAAACAACAGGAGTTTACTTGAATCCCTCAAGTCTCTCTAAGTACACAAACTCGCTCTCTATCTCTGTTTTCTCTCTATCTCAGCACTGCTTTCCTCTGTCTCTGTCATTTTATGACTTTTAAGCCAATTGGCATTGTTTTTTCATTTCCTCTTCTGGGCTCTCTGGCTCCCGGCCTCTATCCGCTCAAATCCCCTCTAAGTGTTAAGTGATCATTAAAACGTCTTCAAGGATGGTGGCCACCTGTTTTGTAACGGAAGGGACCATCGGCGCTTTAGAACTCCCAAAAATAGTTGTTCTCTATTTACATAGAGAATACACAGAAAACCTGTAAAAATCCACCCAAACGCCTTTTATCAGACTTCAAATACTATTGATTCTACCCTATAATCCTTTCGGATCCGTCTTTAGGCGATATCGCAAGCCCACTGCAGATCAATGGTTGTTATTTGATTTTGGGTGGCTTATGTGCACGGAGATTACCTGCCTGAAAAGGTGGTTTTCTCTCTCTAGCGCCAAGCCATGTGGCGGCCAGTGTATGGGCTCGGGCGGAGCCTGTCCAATACTGCTTACCACCTGAGGTCCGCCTGAAATCCCATTCGTTATGGAACTCAAAACATATATCGTTGCATGTATAAACCCTTTCAGGTCCATTTTATTGCCCCATTTGCATTACCTTTGATTTTCGTTTATTTAACAAAAACATGAATTTACACAGAAAAGCCCCTATTTATGGAACTCAAAAGATATATATTTCTACCCATAAGACCCATCGGGTCCGACTTTATCATAAGTCGCATATGTATCGGCCCCACTACTCCAATGTGATATTGCGATATTGTAATCGCTAATCGCATAGTCCCCGAGCCTTTGGTAAGGCGCTCCCTTTATTTTGCCGATGCGATAATGTGAGTTCACCTGGGTCGTCGATCTGTGCACTTGATCGATGATCCTCGTTGGCCCGCATTGATCATTGTCGCAACTTTCACATGGTAGCCTTCGATAGCCTCCACTTGCCATCTCCGATTGCGATGTGTCGATCAGATCTAGACCGTTGATTGGCCAGATTCGACGGCTCTTGTGCATTGTTGTTCAAGCCTCCGATAGCTATGTTTTTCACTGTTTCTTCATGTTTTTTCAGTCCCAATAGTGTTTTCCGCCATTTTCAAAAGTTCATCCTTTATGATAGTTTTTTTTATTTTTGAAGACTTAGAGGGTTTTTAGGATCCATTTTGGATCAACTTCGAAGCATATATTCACATTAGGATCCTCTTCACAAGGCTCATACCTCATCATCTACAGGTTTTGAGTTAGTTGAGGTGGTAGCACCCCTTTGTCCCGTATCCTCGCTATTAGCGTAGGAAAGTCCTCTGTTTCAAGATCAAACAGTGTAATATTTTCATGAGGGACGCGTTGGGTTAGTGCAATCGCAGGCATAGTGTCCTGGTCCTCCGCAATTGTAGCAGATTAGTTTTCCCTGACCTCTTCCAGGTCCTTCTCTGCCTCAGCCACATTTGCACCCCTGAAAGCCTGTTCACGCCATCCTTGTGCTCTGGTTAGGGGGGCACGTTTTTTCCTGAACCTTATAGGCGTGAGTTGTATCCATCATAAATTCATAACTTCTGTAGTTGCACTCATCATGCCCTACTGACCTACAGAAGTTGCAGAACAGTTGTTGTGGTGTTTGTACAAACTTCTGTAGCAAATGACAGTTATATGTCTTATGTTTTCCTGCTATCTAACATATAGCGCACCACAACATAAGCCCCGTGCTTGGTCCTGCTTGAGCTTCTGGCCTCAAAGGCATCATTCCTCCTCATGTAAAATAGTTCGTAAAGTTCGGGAAGTGGTCTTTGTCATGCCCCTAACCTTTACATTTCAGACACCATACCTCTTCGCGCACCTCCAGTCGAACTGTTATGTCCTGCTTCAAACTTTGCATTTAGAGGCAAACATTTTTCATTTGCGCATGGATCTGATGAACCCCCAAATTCAAATCTTGCATCAGTGTTTCATGCAGTCTCATTGCGATCTCCAAGGCCTCTCCTTGAGTCATAATCTTTTGTTGTGATAGCGCAACCCTTAGGTGCGGCAGGAGTGAAGCCACAAACCACTCGCGATGCTGTCCATCTGTTAAGTTCATATTAGCTTCGCGGATTTCACACTTCAACCTATGATCTAATTCCCAATGTGTCTCACCTGGTTTCATCGTGATTTCCTTGAACCCCACAATCAACTGTGTCTGGGATTTAGGCCTACTGAACCCTTTATTCAACGGGGTCTGGATGTTCACCACCCGAGTGTTTAGGTTATCATTAGATTACTTGATGTAATAGGTTAGCGCGTGATCCTGAAAAGCACTAACTAATGTTTCCTTCTTCACGTGATCATCCGTGATGCCCTGAGCTTCCCATACAGCTTTCATGATGAACCAAAACTGGTCCAGTCCTCATCTCCCAAGCCTTTAAACAAAGGCATATTCACTGAGTTTTCCATGCTAAACTGTGATGGAGGTGGTGGTGGTATGGGTGAAGTCGCAGTTGATGGTGGTGAAGTTGGAGGTGGTGTGGGTGGAGGTGGCAGTCACAGGAATCCTTGTCTTATCCACTGAATTGCACTTCACGGAGAAGCCTGCACTACTCCCTCTTCATCACCCAATGGAGGTGAAATCAATGGACTATATTCAAGACCCTTTTTCCTTTGTTCCTATAAGTTTTTCTACTTCGCTTAGCTCTGAACATCAAGGTAGTTGCATAAACCATTTTTTGCACAATAACATCTTAATCCAAGTATTCAAAGACTTCAAGTACTTACCTCACGAACCTTTGAAAAAACGCTTCTTTGCCTGGCTGTAGCTAACTGAGGTGTCGACCGTGAATTCAATCACAAATCCTCCTATAATGTGATTGAGCCAATGATTGACAGCACAAGCGATCTTATCCTTAAAGGCTTCCAGTATCTGTACTAACTCCGGGGTCCAGACAATAGGACCATCAAGTCTCCACCTTCCTTGGATATTTGCTAGCTTCGCGATCCACTCGTATAACTCAATTGGAAAGGAACAGAAAAATATCTTGTGGATTTTTGTATATAAGTACCTGTCCAACCATTGTTCCTTTTTCAGTCATGGATTTTTGTTCTCTTGCGCCGCGAATTCATGGATCTTCCTATCCAATCAGTCTCTGATCTCTTTCTTAGTTGGATTCCAGTGATACGACATCACACATCTCTTATGAAAATTCCAGTCTCGACATCAGAACCATTTGTTGGCTACGTGGGGACTGACCTAGGTTCAACATTATTTAGCCAAACAAATCCCTACACTATTGGCCCTTTTGGCATCAGCCCGCGGAGCGAGAACCGAAGTCTCACCCGAAGTAGTATGGGGGGATGTTGGAACCAAGTTTCCGCACCCTGAGATGGTCGTGATGCAAGTGTATAACTTTTTTCCCTACTTTCGCGTAGGTCGTTAAGTTCTAGGGCCCAGTTAGTCTATCCATTTATTCCACCCTTCAGTACGTCCATGAAAGGGTGTGATTGACCTTCGCACAACCCTAACCTGTGATCTAGGTGCTTTGGCATCATTATGACAGCGTATTGTACAAGTTCCCAAGTTATCTTAAGTGTTTTACCTATCTTACTAAACAGTCACAGTTAGCACCATGTAAATTGAGATTCTCACTTGCGTTTAGTTAGCCAACATAATTACATACATTCGCAAATCGCATAAGCATTGTAAATGAAATCCATACACAATATAACAAGATGCATAAAAAGGAAATAAATACACAAAATTTGTAGAATACTTCTCTTTATTGATATCTTCAGACTATTATGGACTCTATCTGCCCTGTGCACATAGCTTCAGGGGTCCACACGCTTAGATGCAGACTTCTACTCTTGCCCTCTGTGCACTTAGTTGCAGAGCCTCTACCTAAACTAAGACCCAAAACTTAGACTTCTCTACAAAGGCTCCAAGCTTTGTCTTCCACTCTCAAAAACTTATGACTTCTAAAACTTCTTAGAGCTTACTCACTTAGATCTTTTTATACAATCCCATGGTCCACAGACCATGGGTAGATATTTAAGCCGACTTTTTACTTTACAAAATAAGAGAGGACAACCCTTTATGACTCATGACACCTTCGCGCTCCGTGACCACAAAATGAGGAGACTTTACAACTTTATTACAAAATTTGACCCAAAACATGGGCTTTTAGCCCCAAAACTATTATTGGGGGATCTCATTCCCAACACTGAGTTAGGGAGTAGGCAAGATATGCCTCCTCCTTATAATATCTGAAGCCATTTTTCTTCTTTAGTATAGCAAAATCCTGGGTAACATCTTGATCCTTCAAGGTGTAGTCATAGCGATACTTATTTGGAGGATACCATATGATTGGAGTCCTATACCAACATCTTATCCATGAAGGCCCCATGGTTAAGACCACATTACTGTACTTATGGAAACGAGAGGAGGCAACTTTAAGTTCTAGTATCCAAACAGTTCTCGATTTCTAATAACAATGCTGGAGACTTCCCACCTTTGTCTAGTTGTAGATAAGGCTTCCTCCTTAATCTGTTGGAAGTACTCCTTTCCAACTTGTATAATATCTGTGTGAAATGGCCCCAGTTGGCCCAAAACATTGTCTCACTTCATGAACTGCTTGTGTCTGATCGAGAGATGTAGGGGTTTGGTTGGTTCCCATCTCACCCATAGGTCGATTCCTTCATGCTTCCTAAAAGTATTGTGAGCCTTGGCCCACTTGAGTTTATTCGTAGAAAAAGAGAGAAATACCTGGAGTTGTACATTCCCTATAAAGGGGCCAGGGTTGTTGTCTCTATCATCTTCCCGAAAGAAATTGTGCATATAAAGTTCACAGAGGAGGCGTTGTACCTTCTCATCCTATTCTCTAAAGAATTTCACAAAGTCTAGGGTAGTTTTGATTTCCACAAACTTCCCAGCCTTAACAGATTTGACTTTCAGCGGGAGGTATCTCTCTAGGAGGAATAAGGCAAAATTTGTAGTAGGGGTTCTACATGACAGGGTATCTGAATAAAGAGAGTAGACAATTTCCAACTGCTCTTTAGCCTTTTGTAATTTGTCCCGTTATTTCTCAACCTTTTTCTGTTCAGCCTTATACTAAGCAAAGGTCTCATCCTCAATCACTATAAGTGCCTCAAAATTTTTCTTTAACTCTTGATGTAACCATAGGGGCACTACCTCTTCCTTGCACTGGGCTGACTCCTATTGAACCGTCAGTAGTTCATTCTATAGCCTACTAATAAATGCCTCCCGTAATAGGGGGACATAAGCAAGTGTCTCCTCTATTTGGGTTTCTCCATATTGGGTCCCCATGGGATCAGTCTAAACAACAACTTCAACTACCTCTTGAATCATGCAATGACCAATTTGAATGTCCTCTTTAGCATCTGTTTGAACAACAACATTCATGGTAGGGTAGTCCGTTTGGGTCTCCTGTGAGAAAACATAGGGGTCTTCAGTTTACATTTTAGTGTCTTCTACAAGACATGGCTCTATGTGAGTTTCCTTTGGATAGGCCAAAAGATCCTCAGTTTGGCTTTCAGTATCCTTTCTAAAACAATGTTATGTCTGTGTGCCTCTAGTCTCTTTTTCTACTTTCAAATTCTTGGCTCTAATGGCTTATTTTAACCATTGCCTTAGCTGCCCAATTATTCGCTTCTGTTTTCTGTACTTGTTAAGCATTTTTATGAGCCTATCCTTGTAGGACTTCCTTGTTACAGGACTTGCAACCAGTGGTGGGTTGACTGCATTGTCCTCTAGTTATTGTACAGGTGGTATTGTGTCATCATCAAGGAGGGTTGCAACTGGAATTGTATCTCCTAATGGAGCTTCACCTTCTAGCTCCTCTTTGTCATGGATTTCTTTTTCGGGAGATCCCAATATAATGGTGTCTCCTGAGCAATTGTCATTCTCCTGGTTTTCTTCTAGGTAGGCCTCATCCTTAGGGGACTTAGAAAAAATAATATTTCCTGGTTGATTTAAATCTCCCAGGGTTTCATCTGCAGGATTTTCTTCATTGGGGGGTCCACTGGACCAGTGTCTGCTGTCTGATTTTCTTCTCTACTGACTTCCTCTTCATGTACCTCTGCTTCAAGAGGTTTTTCAACAAAAAGGATTGGTTCCCTCTATTCCTCCATGAAATCAGTGAATGGCAGGATTTGCTCACGACCACGACTGTTAGCAGGGGTAGAGTGGTTGGGGGTACAATTTTGTTCTTCAACATTCCCAGATTGTTCTCTACCCTCACCAAATATTCCCATGTTTTCCAATACCCTGGCCACTTCCTCCTCATAGACTTACAAAGGGGAATTTTGCAGACTTGGAGGTGGTGTGTAGGATGGTCCAACCTCCTCTGTTTGAATTAGGGTACATCGTCGCGATCTCACTCGCACAGAGTGCCTACATTTTGCTGGGTTCAGGGGCATAGAGGAATTCTTTCTTTTCAGCGTCCTTCTTGGAGGGGTTCTTGGCCCTTGTTGCTCTGTTACTGTGTTTTCTTGAGGTGGAGCCAAAGTAGGATTTACAACATTGTCCCAGGTTAACTACTGTCAAGTCAGTCCATTCATGATAATCAATTTAATCAATCCATGATGATTGATTACTTTGTGTGGGTCCTTAGCTATTCTAACTTGATGGGTGACATCATGTAATAGGGAATTCAAATAAAACGAAAAATTAACTGAAATTTTATGTTTTAAAATGGCTAGAAGTTTTAGTTGGTGGGGATTTACAACATCGTGTCGACTATGGCAGGTAATGTACCTTTGCACGATGATGGCCAATTCTTGCCATGCCTACCTTAACACCGAAGGATGAATCCCTTTTCTCGTTTGCACCAGTTTCTCCCCTGGCTCCTGGAATACTTCAACTGCATTGTGTAGAAGGACATGTTTTTCTATCCATTTCTTCCCCTCTGCTAGAAGTCCAGTAACTTTGGCTATAACCGCTTCAGAGACCATTATACTTCTGCCTCTTACTACTGTGCTGTCATTCTGCAAATTCTGTAGAAATTCCAACGTCAACTCCTCATGAAATCCCTGCAATCTATTCAGATATTGCAGCCATCCTGCGTGCTCGAGAATTGCACAGGCTTGATCCGATACCATAAGCACTGAAGGTTCATTCCAGATAGCTCTCCTCCCATGGCTATTGTACCTATGAACTGTTCACTTGTATGCAATTGTTTTACACTTCTACAATTCAGAATAGCAGTAGAGAATGTTACAACAATTAACAGAGAAATGGCGATGTTTTGAGAATTAATATAATATTTACTTAAGTCATTTGTCCCGTCAACTACACCTAAAGCAGGATCATGAGTCCGCATGCTAGCCATAATGGTTGTCTTCCTTACCCCAATCATAAATACTAGCTAATTATTACGCATTCATAATCATCATGTAGTCCTTACCTGAAAGTTAATTGAAATGATTATCACACAATTATCCATAATTATCACACATGTCATGCATACACAGGCCATCCTTCCTTTGACGAGAAAAGGGTACCCACGTCCTTTAAGCATGTGAAAAGAAAGTGAAAGCATTGACAATACATAAATGTCGGAAACCAATCCAAAAAAAAGCATTCTAATCAGTAAGGAAATTAAAGCAATACACATCATCGGCTGTGAAATGGCTGAAAAAAAATTAAAACAAAGATTTTAATTCATTATGTCAAAATATTTTCACTATAAGCGGTATTAATAACAAAGGCATAATTGGTGGTATGTATTAATGACCGTGGTAAAATGATTGGAAAATTAGAATAGAATGAATATATGACATAAGGTATGATGCAGTTCGGCTTGGAAGAGTGTTGTTCAAATGGGAAATTCCCTTTGGAAACAAATCCATAGGTGGTAATATATAGAAATCATTTGGTAGTGTAATATGATGCTCCAATACCACAAACAGAGCCGCTGCTCCTAACAGGCATTCACAGCCTCGACAGGGTTACATTTTAACCCCACAAATGAACCAGAGTCCTCCTTTTATTATATAGATGGTTCTTCTTTCTTGTCATAAAGAGGCCACTATGCTAGCATGGTGACTAGATGACCATAGTGGAATTCACCAATATATAACAAATCAGACTGGCTCGTAATGAGACCCCCTATCCTTCTGACAGTTTTAAGCATCAAGAAGGTCATTACCTTGGTTTTTTGGCCAAATTGGAATGTCACCTATTACATCCTTACGATCAGGGTAGGCTAGCTTGAGATGAGACCCCCTATCCTCTTTAATATGATGTTTGATACATTTTCATATCTCATTATTTCCATTTTTTCTTTCGAATTTTTTTTTATTGTAAAAAGAGGGAGGCTCATTTGCTCCTTAAGAGTCGGGGATGGTGTAAGAAGTAAAAATATGCCAATGAAAGTTTATACTCTTATCCCCATATCATCATGTCAATGAGATTTATCCATTTGAAAGTGTAAACATAAGCCAACATGGTTTGAAAATAATGAATCATTTTATGATGTGTCCAAAGAAGAGACGTTCAACCAGTCATTATAAAGATACACCGTATCAGCTTTTGAATAAAGATAAACATCAAAAGGCTTTATAGGTCATGATGGTATTTTCATTACTATTTTCCTTATATTAGGCACAAATCCATTCAAATGGTGTTTATTCACAATACAAAGGAAAAAAAGAAGAAGATGGCATAATGACCATCAATTAAAGAATTCACAATTTATCCTATTTAAAAACACAAAAAGTGTTGTTCAATGGCTTGAAAAAAAAAAATAAAAGAAAAGAAGGAAAAAAATAAAAAAACATGTACAAGTATTGTTCAATCGATTGAACAACAATCATTCACTCATTCGAACAACAAAAATCACAAACGTAAAAGTGTTGTTCAATTGATTAAACAACAATCGTTCAATTGTTTAGACAACAAAAATCACAAACAAAAAGTGTTGTTCAATTGATTGAACAACAATCATTCAATTGATTTAACAACAATCGTTCAATCGTTTGAACAAAAAAAATCTCAAATAAAAAGTGTTTTTCAATTGATTGAACAACAATCGTTCAATCGTTTGAACAACAAAAGTTGTAATCATAAAGGTGTTGTTCAATCATTTGAACAACAAAAATGCAAACATAAAAGTGTTGTTCAATCAATTGAACAACAAACGTTCAATCATTTGAACAACCAAAAATCACAAAAAATTAAAAGTGTTGTTCATTTGATTGAACAACAATCATTCAATCATTTGGACATCAAAACAAAAACTACAAAAGTGTTGTTCAATCGATTGAACAACAATCGTTCGAACAACCAAAGAAACAAAAAACACGAAAGTGTTGTTCAATCGATTGAACAACAATAGTTCAATCATTTGAACAACGAACACCAAAATGCAAAAGTGTTGTTCAATCATTTGAACAAAAAAAATGACAAATTGCAAATGTATTGTTCAATCGATTGAACAACAAATATAAAAATAAAAATGTAAAAGTGTTGTTCAATCGATTGAAAAACAATCATTCAATTGTTTGAACAGCAAAAATAAAAAAATGTAAAAGTGTTGTTCAATCGATTGAACAACAATCATTCAATTATTTGAACAACAAAAGAAACAAAATGTTAAAGTGTTGTTCAATCGATTGAACAACAATCGTTGAAGAACAAAAACAAAAAATGCGAAAGTATTGTTCAGTCAATTAAATAGTAATCGTTCAATAGTTTGAACAGCAAAAACAAAGTACACGAAAGTGTTGTTCAATCGATTGAATAACACTTACCAAGCACACAAATCAATAAAAATTCTCATATTTACATGGTAATGCCAATTTTTAATTGCAACGAATAAAAAAGAATATATACATTATTTAAAATTTCAAAGAAATCTCAATTTTTTGAAAGAAAATCTATTGGGTCATCATTCCCTGCAACTAAGATTTGCATGGAGGGGTCCTCGCGTACCTACTCGCAGAAAGACTCCTTGGTGAGCAATTTGTGATAGAGGCGCACTTGGTGCCCGTTCAACTTAAAAGAATGGCCAGATCTGTCAATGGTAGTCAAGATAAGAGTACCATTGCTATGCACTTCTTGAATCTCATAAGGGCCGAGCCATCTTGTTTGCAACTTGCCCGAGAAATCCTGGAATCAAGAGTCGTAAAGGAGTGCCCAATCCCATTTTTGAAATGTTTTCTTCTTGATAAGGCTGTCATGCCATTTTTCCCTTTGTTGCTGAATAATTGCAATCTGCTTCAAAGCAAGCAATCAAGCCTCATCTAGTTCATTGATCTACTGGAGTCACCTGGTCTAGGCTTCTGTTAGATCTAGCCCCACTTCTTGGGCTGTTCTTACAGTCTTTATTCCGAATTCGATTAGAAAAATAGGTTCTTTTTCAAACATGAGCTGGTATGGAGAGTATCCAATAGTATTCCTCCAAGTTGTGCGATAGGCCCACAAGGCCTCTTACAGTCTAGCCGCCCAGTCTCACCAGTGTGTTGAGACTGTCTTGGTTAGAATCGCTTCAATGACCTTATTGGTGCTTTCTACCTTTCTGTTCGTCTGTGGGTGATATGGGGAAGTGACCCTGTTCGTAATATGATGGTTTCTGAGAGACAATAATCTTGTGTGCTACGAATTTCCCTCCCCCATTTGTGATCACTTCTCATGGTAAACCATACCACACAAATAGCCCAAAAAGGATGTTAATCAAAACTTGCTTTGTGGCTCTTGGTAAATCTACTATTTCCACCCATTTTGTCACATAATCCATGACAAACAATTTGTAGGCCTTTTGATTGGATGGCAGATGGAATGGGCCCACAAAGTCCAATGCCCAATGCTCAAAGGGTTCTATGACTAGTTGGGGTTGCAGAGGCATTTAATCAGAATGGCCAGGCCGATCAATCCTTTGGCACCTATCACAAGCCTGGGCATATTTCTTAGCATCCTTAAAAATAGTGGGCCAATAATAGCCCATTTGTAATACCTTATGCCCTATCCTTCGATTTGCGAAATGTGCCTCGTTGGGCTTGTCATGGAAAGCCCTCAGGATGTCATAAATCTCATCCTAATAGATGCATATGCGTATACACATGTCAGACCCTGTGTGAAAAAGATATCCACCTATCCAAGAGAATCGGGAGCTGCGCTAAACGATTAGTTTCCTCTTTCTTTTCATCAAATGCCTAGGTAGCTTCCCTACTGCCAAATAATTTGCCACATCTGCATACCATGGTGTCTTGACTACCACAACAAACAGATGTTCACCCAGAAATTGGTTGTCTACCGCCAATGGGTCATTCACCTTCGGGATTTGAGATAGAAAATTAGCAACTAGGTTTTCCTTCCCCGGACGATCATTAATAGTAATGTCGAACTCCTACAAAAGAAATAGCCACCGTGTTACTTGACCATTTGTGATAGGTTTATTAGCGATATACCAAATGGCAGAGTGATCAGTGTACAAAAAGACTTGGTAGCCAGCTATATAGTGTCTAAATTTGTTTATTGCATAAATAACAGCTAAGAATTATTTTTCTGGCATAATATAGTTAAATTCTGCAGAAGTGAGATTTTTGCTAATATAATATATAGCATAAGGTTTCTTGTCCTCCTCCTAGCCAAGGACAGTGCCTATAGCTACATCTGATGCATCTCTGGATATGTGGAAAGGAAGCTCCTAGTTTGGTCCACGTAATACTAGTGTTGTTGAGACTAGTTTCTTTAAACCTGTAAAAGCTATGTCACATTTGTCAGACCAATTGAAATCAACATTTCCAGTTAAAGCATATAAAGGTGCAGGAATTTGTGAAAAGTTTTTAATAAACCTACGATAATAGCCTGCATATCCCAGGAAGCTACATACCTCTGTCTGAGTGAAAGGAGTAGGCAATAAAAGAATTACCTATATTTTTGTTGGATCTACCTGTATTCCTACTGCAAAGATATAATGTCCCAATATTACGCCCTCGGTCATCATCATGTGACACTTGACATTGCTTAAACATAACCTGGTAGCAATGGATCATTCTAAGACCTTTTCTAGTGTTTGAAATGCTTGGTCGAAGTCATCTCCATATTGAGTGACATCATCCATATACACCTCAAGTCCTTCATTTATTAAATCAACAAAAATTTTGAGTATACCTCTCTGGAATGTAGTTGGGGCATTACACAAGCCAAATGGAAATACTTTGTACGCAAATGTACCCCAGAGATAGGTGAAGGTTGTTTTTTCCTGGTCTTCTGGGCTGATCTGAATCTGATTGTAGCCGCTGAAACTGTCTAAGAAGGAAAAGAACTGCTTCCCTGACAAAGTATCAAGGACTCGATCAATGAATGGGAGGGGGAAGTGATCTTTCTATGTCACCTTGTTCAACTCCCAGTAGTCTACACAAATATGCCACTTCCCATTTTTCTTAGGGACAACCACCAATGGAGAGACCAATTTACTGTTCGAGATAGGATAAATGAAGTGTACATCCAGTAGCTTCTGTAATTCTTCATTCACAATGTCCTTGAGATGTGGATTCAATCTCCGTTGAGGCTACCAGATGGGTCAAGCATCCTTCTTCGTATAGATGTGGTGTGTACATAGTTATGGGTCTATTCCTTGCATATTAGGATAATCCCAAGCAAAAGCCCCTTTATATTTTTGCAAGACCTATATGAGATTTTGCTGTTGATCACTATCCAGAATATCATTAATATTTAGAATTTTCATGGCTCAATATCAATAGGTTTGTTGTTATGAATAACAGTTGTCTGAATATGTTGGTCATCAGTATCCTTCAGAGGATCCTCCATGGCTTCATTATCAAGAATTGCTTTCAACATTCAACACTTTACATTGCTTAAATTAACCGGCTGATTTACAAAATTATTGATAACGTCGTCTTCAGTCTGATCTTTAAATTCCAGTGCCTCTGCTACTGTGAGTGGTGAATGGATGCTTTCCTCCAAGTATGTTGGTGGTTGTTTACATATTTTTACAATGGACAGACTTCGCTTGGCAGGAGTATATAACACAAGATTTTTTACAACATCCCCCTTTGCAATAGTCATGTTGCCTTCTCGATAGAAAATATAAGCAGCAGCTGTCACCAGCCAAGGTCAGCCCAGAATCCAAGGGTGTCCATCGAATTTACTCTTTGGGTTTATAACAAGAAAATCTACTGGATATCCCCACGAATCAACAGAAACTGTAATATCCTGTAAGGTTCCTTCTGGCCTTACCACCAAATGATCAACAAGTTCTAATAAAGTGGCGGTTGGTTCGAGGGATGTAATACCAAGTGCTTGACAAGTTTCTCCTATTAAAATATTAGGGGTTGCACCCAGATCAACTAGTGTATTGGGAAAAGAGCGACCATATATCTGAATTGTCACTATGGGATTTCCAGGATCTTCATACTTTATTGGAATTTCCCCTCCAAGAGTAAATTAGATAAGGTTCCTACAACGTGAATGGTGGGTGAGGTTTTTTCTTTCCTCACAGGCTTCTTTACACATAGCTCTTTAATTGTTTTAGCATATATAGGAATGTCTTGAATGGCTTGGAGGAGAGGAATTTTAATACAAAGATTTTTTAGTTCCCCTACAATATCGAAATCTGGGTAAATAGTAGGTTTGGGTCTCATTAACCTTTCGGGGAATGGGGGAGAAGTGGCTGTAAGTTTTCCAGGGCCTTCATGGTGATCTTTCTCTTCCCCTTACTTTAGTTGGTATTAATTATAGGTGGTGGTATATGTACGGGTGGGGTTTCAATTTCGATTGAAGGATGGTCCATGTTTTCCTCAGGGGTGATGATACGCCTTGAACTCAATCTGAGTTCATTACATTCTTTTTTCTCAATCTCATAATCTGAGCTTTCAATAATCTACACCAACTGAACCATTTTATTATTAGGATTCAGATTCAGTTGAGCTAGCAATTGAGGGCACATAAGAGATTGAGGATTTTGTTGTAATGTATACATAGCTAATAGTGTAGGTTGAGGTGGAGGACCTATCCCCTTAGGTGCATTGGATATGCCCAAAGGTTGCTGCCAATTTGTAGACCAATTCGGTTTTTGAGAGGTGGAGGCAAGCCACTAGGATTGATAGGGATTGCCCTGCCAAACAAGAGTAAAAGGAGAATTTGGCCAGCCTTTACCCGGAAAGGATTATGTTGGCTAGGATGTCATAGGGAATGACTGGTTTTTCCAATTTGGGTAAGGTGATTGACCTTGTCATGCTACCCCAAGGTTCTGTTGCTGACTAAACTGTGAATAAGGAAAGAACTGGGATGTGTCTTCTAACATACCTGTAGGTTTAGCCTGCGACTGTCGATGCTGGTTCATCAGATATACCGACTCTATTTCTTATTCTGCTTCCTTGAATACTACTTTTAGCCCCAACAATGTTGCACATTGTTTAGTGGCATGATATTTAGTGTAGATAGCACATGTCTGCACCATGTCTAATGGGCATTCCTGTTGGTTGTGATTTATTTCGATAATGTGGACAGAAGATGGCCAAGTTTTGTTCTGCTAAGGCTTGTTTTTGTTTAGCCTGTAGGACATCCAGCTATGTTGTGAGAGTGCCCAAGATGTTCGTCTTGAAATCTTCCAGGAGGCTACCGATTTCCATTAGTGTTATGCCTCCACTGTGTGGTCTGTTTCCCATGCTCGTGGGATCTCGCCTTCCTGCTCCTGTATGTGTGCTTCCTCATGAACACCTGATACACACGTGAATGATTTCATCATAATCTTCCTGAGAAATATCTCCTTTTCCCATTAAAATTAAAGTTTCTAACTATTCCTCTTTCATTCCTTTAATTAAGATAGATCTTAGGACTTATTTAGGTAAAGTGGTATGTGGAGACCTCTGCAAATTATAATTAAACCGTTCTACATATTCTTCTAGTGTTTCATTATCTTTTGCATTCATCTTAAAAATTTCATCTTTTAGCTCCCTAGTCTTCTAAAAGTCCTGGTATCTTGTGAGGAAGGAGGTTTTCATATCATCCCATGAATTAATCGTTCTCCCACCTAGACCCATGAACCATCTTAAGGCTACTCCTTTCAGAGTAGAAGGGAAAAAATTTAGCTTTTGGGGATCAGTGGTGTAGTCAAACCCTCTGCAGAGGACATCAAACTCAAATAGGAAAGCATCACGATCCTTTGTGGTCATCCCATGAAAAGTTGGGATGCTCTGCAGAGGAATGGCCTTCATGGGGGCATTGGCCACTTGGTCGACTATGAGATACTCCAATGTCGAGGTTTGACCTTGAGGTGGTTAGTTTTCCGTTTGGTCAAAGATGTGCTAATAACCTTCAGGGATTTCAGGGGGTGCTTTTTGAATAAGTGGAGGATTGGCAACCTGGGCTGGATTTGTAGCACTACCTAGATCTGGGATCACAGGAGACCCCTGTTCAAACAGTTGTGGTTAATAGTCCCACTGGTTTCTCCTTCTCCTTCTCTTAAGTTACAATATTTTCCCTCTTGTAGAGGATCATAATGTAAACTTGTTGTAGCTTAAAGACTCTGTTCAGATCCTCCAACTTGGCTTTGAATCTCAGCATAAGCTACATATGGTGAGCCTACTACTTGAGGGATTACAGTAGGACTTTTTCCAGATACTACCCAAAATCCTACTGATGCTTGAGACTCTGCTTTTCTTACGATTTCGTCTATAAAGGTCATTCTCCCAAGGTTCACCGGTCCTTTGGGTTTTGTGGATTTAGGTGGGGGGTTCTGCTCTTTTTCTATCTTTCTATTCCTAGTCATTCATAAAAGCCAATTTCTATTTAAACTCTAAGCTTTTGTTGAAAAGTGGGCTGGTAAGAAAGAACTTTACTTGCTAGGTACGCAAGTTCCTACCTTCCATTTATAAAACCAAGTTATTTCACAGCAAGATAAAAATGAAATCACTCGAAACACTTTCCCCAACAACAACGCCAAAATTTAGGTGCACTAAGATGTTTTTTTTACAGGAAATCTTAATTCCTACATTAATTGTCAACCCAAGGTAAGTCTTTTTATCTCAAGAGTGTCAACACAATATATGCAATGAATTAAAAGGTTATCTAATGGTAAATCATTGCAATCACTAATAACTATCTCTTCAACTCAATCTACACAATTCTGAAAGAAATAACTATGGAAGAAAGAACTCTTAACACACTCCACAATTATGTTTAACTTATTTCGAAATCAAATGAATCTGAATGAAAATGCAAAGAATCACGCTCAACAATCTTCAAATAGAATTAAGACTAACTCACTCCATCAAGAAAGAGAACTACAATAATTGAACAACAATGATAACCTATAGTAAACCCGAATTGAAAAGCAAATCTGACAAATCCTAATTGAACAACAATCTCAACTGAAAGGCAACTGACAATTGAACAACAAGTGAGCATATAATGATAAATGATCTTTAAACAAAAAATGACATATATAAGAAAATTATGGAAATTGATTAATGCTATCTCTAAGATCTATGATAACATCACTCAGAATGAACAACAATCTACTACTGAAACTAACATAACTAATCCAATCAAATCATTACTCAGATATATCACACGGATAAGTCTAAATCTAAATGAACAATAGTATGAATCAGAATCACCAATCTTCACAATAAGTGAAATGATATTAACTAAACATTAACAATTAGTAAAGAATAAGAAGAAATATTATAACACAAGAAAGTAGTAGGCTTCTCTTGACTGGGCCCAGAGTCATGAGAAGTCTCCACTAAGAAATACTCATAATATAAGTATGGATCAAATGTAGTCTTTCTTCAGTAATATAAGTAACAAGATTACATCATCACTAAGATAACAATATTATATGTCTCAAAAAGAATAATTACAAATTATGAAAGTTTGAACTCTTTTTTGTTTTCCTTTCGGCCTAGTATATAACATTAAAAGAGTAAACTAGATAAAAGTGAATCCTCAAGATCAGGGGATCCTGAGGATTTCACAATACATGATCTAATTCTGTCATGAAATAGCATCGGTCTACCTAGTCTCTCGCCGCCTTGCCTGTCTCAGACATTGTCTTTTTTCCTTTTACAGATTGATGTTACTCTGTTGATTGAACAACTATTGTCCTGTCCACGTCTTTTGCATATTAAGATAGAAAAAAATTAGTTTCTCATGCTAGATTTCTCTAATTTGTTACCAAGTAATTTTATCCATCTTTAGTTGTTATTTCCTTTATTTTAATCCATAAATAGAGATGGTCATGTAAGGATGAATGCTGAATAAAGCTATTTACAAATAGAAAACATACCTTTTTCCTGACCCAACACGAATTTGGATCAATCTGTGAAAGCAGAGGTAAATTTGGGGACTAACAAGACTTTTGATGTAGATGGAAAAGGAGTGGTCAACATTCTGACCAAGCAGGGGAGCTGAAGACAATCTCAGAGATATATTATGTTCCTAGTCTCAAACATAATTTGATAAGTGTTGGACAATTGAAACAGAAAGGATATGTTGATTTTGGGTAGCATTGGATGTGATCTAGCTCCAGATTTTTGTGGAGGGCCTAGTATATATGAGAACTCCAAGACCCAGAAATTGTTTGGATAAATTCCACCCCAATTGTGAGTTATTAAAAGAATTAATATTTTTAATGGGGCTCCTAAGTCTAAACTTAAGAAAATAAAAATATTATGGGTGAGAAGCTTCTAAGAGACGACGATCAAATCTATTTTAATCTTAGCCGTTGATTAGGGACTTAATATCGGTCATTGTTTCATCAACAAGAAAAGTATAAGAGGAGGCTTGCGGTTCAGATGGAGATACACCAAGTGATTAGTCAGTTCGATCTTTCTGAGGCTTGGTTTACTGAGAAAATTGGGCAAGTGATCTAAGTTGTAGTGAGAGGGGAAGAAGCAGAGATTTGGATTAGAAAGGAGTTCCGAACCAAACCGTACATGGAAGAGAGGTAACAATAGCATCATAGAGGCAGCGCAGAGGCTTACACAACCCAGGAAGGGGCTCACACACTATTTACGCAGGCCAAGAGGGTCGCTTGCAGTGTAAGTGCAGAGTATTCGTTAGAAGTCTGATATTTTTCCGTAGAAGCGAGGTTCTGAGCAGGGAGGGCTGAACAACAGTCTTCTTCCAGCAAATAGATCCAGTAGAAGGGGTGACACAGTCTCCTAGAGGAAAGACGTTATCCCAAGCAGTGATTGCGGTAGGATTTTGCAGTGTTTTTCGGAGTCAGGCCACCCAGTGGATCAATTGTGACTTGGAGAACAAGGTAAACCCTCGTATGTATTTCTTGCTACCTTGATTTATTTGAAAGGTTAGCTGGTGTGAGAGGGAACCTATTGTACCTAGATTCTTCTTGTTTAATAATACAAACCCTCTATCTATTGCATCGATTTTCCCGAATTGGGTTTTTCCGAGGATGTGTTGCCCAAAAATAACGGTGTCCCTTGTGTGTTTTTTTCATCTATTGTTTTAGTTTATGATTTGTATTTCAGTGTAGTCTCTGGTATTTTTTAATCACTATTTATCTAATTAAATAACTTATTGAATGAAATAACAAGTAGGAGATGTTAAACCAGAAACTGTAATAGGATTTCTTTTTGAAAAAGAGTCAGAAATTTTCATAGAAGATAAAGTTATCTTTTAAGGTCAAGAATATGTTATATATGACAAGCCCTCAAGCAAGCAGTTGATAGTGAAGGTGCAAATGAGGAGGAACAAACTCTTTCCTCTAATTATGAATTACAGTGATAAAGTTAGTTCTTTTATAATTGCATGTTCTAATGATTATTGGTTATGGCACTTTCGATTTGGACACTTTCACTTTTCTGGTTTAAGATTGTTTCAGCGGAAACATATGGTCAGAGGATTACCTCCCATCAAAGAACCTTCTAGTACTTGTGAGTGTTTCATTTTGGGAAAGCAACACCATGAAAGTTTTCCGAAGGGAGTTTCATACCTAGCAAAGAAACCTATTGAGCTAGTGAATACAGACTTGTGTAGGACTATGAGGACACAATTGATTGGTTGATCTAGGTGGCTCCAGACACATGAAGCAGTCCCAGAGGACTTATAAAGGGTCAAAATTCAAAGAGGTTATAATGCTCCCAGAATAGCACCAGACCGAAGTGCTCGTCATCCTGATTCCAATGGTGTGAATGACACTCAAATTTAAGCTCATATGAGGGAGAAAGAGCCAATCAAAATTTTGGTCAAAGTTGGCCAGTGGGTAAGGTTTAAGTGTCCTACAAATTCTCCATCAACCGGCGTGGGACCTAGCTCTCGAAAGTGGGAGAATTTGTTGGATATGTAGTTTGTCTAATATCCCTTATGTTAGACCCCCGCCACCTCCATCGTACCCCAACCCACATAACAAATGAATATTAAAAATAGGGTCGGCGGCCATGAACCCATTGGACCCTCCAACCACCATACCCAAACTTCATTAAATGTTAAACATTGTTGTGGGTTGGGCGGGCCACCCCCGGTGGACCCAGCCCACACCCAACCACCGTATACCATATACATATATGTTAATACAATGGAACCAAAACATGTTGCCATCGCATTTATTGTGGAGCCGGTGGGGATTGAACCTGCTCAACCCATGTGGGCTAGCCCCTACCAGGCGGCCCCATGTGGCATATGCCAAACAACAAACCTTAATGGAACACACCAACCATTACCAAATTAATACATGCAAAAAATATAAATGCCACGCCAAAATTAACATAAATGCACCAGTTTTGGAATGCACAAGATTTGATCCCTCAACCTCTGCGCCTCCAATCCACTGCCTAACCATCGTGGCATGGTTGGTGGCTTTGTAAATTTTGCCACCCCACCTTCATATAAGCTCAACCTTCAGTGCAGCGCCAGGAAAAAAAAGGGTGACGAAACAGAGAATGGAAGAATTGAATGGAGGTGCCACAAATAGAGTTCCTTGTAGTGGAACCATGATTTTCAAAGCATAGGTGGAACCATGATGGCATGCATTCCGAGACAAGAATCTTTTGATGCTGTGAGGAATCTTTGAGATTCCATGGGGAGGTAGAAATTCATTTTATCATAATGTAATCAAGTTTACAGTCACTTTTTTCATATTTTCACAGGGAACACAATGGTGAGGTTGGATTCACCTTTTGAGCAGTGGATTTGAAGATTCCTAGTAGAGGATAATCTTCGAGAATCTTGAGGGAATCTTACAGATTCCTTGGAGGCTGAAATTTCCCAGGTCCAGGATTGCAGCCAACGTAATACTCATTCTTCTCATAATTTCACAAGGATATCAATGGTGAGATCAGTTTTCTGATTTGAGTTGCAGATCCCTAGTCAACCCAGAGGAGGGAATCTTTGGAGAATCGCAAGGGAATCTAAAAGATTCCTACTGGCCTAGATTTTGCTGGTGTCAGAATTCCACAAATGGATAGTTGATTTCACACCTCTCGATGACAAAAATTCAATGGTGCAGTCAGATTTTTCAGTTGAGCCTTTTATTTTTCATCCATTTTCCAGATTGGAGTGACGATGTTAGATTTTAGAGTCTGGATAGTCGATCTTATGCCATGTGACGCCACAATCTCAATGGTGAATTTAGATCTAGCAGCTGAGTATTCTATTCTTCAGCTAGCAGCAAGGTTGAGGTATATGAAGTGTTGTTTTCATGTACTTCTTTGATCATTTGCTTTGAGATGTACTATGTTGTTTCAATTCTTGCTTGATGTATGATGCAGAATCTTTGTGTCTATTTCATGTGAGATGTATTCATCATAGATTGTTATGTATATGTTGATTGAGATCCCTTTGTTTCCGTGATGGCGTGATACTCATTGTCACCATGGGTGTTTTGGTTGAGATCCCTTTAATGCCATGATGGCAGGATACTCATTGTCACCATGGGTGTTTTGGTTGAGATCCCTTTGATGCCATGATGTCGGGATACTCATTGTCACCATGTGTCAGTTTATGTCATGCTCATAGGAGGTCAGTTGTGAGTGATAGTTCCTGTAGCGGAACGTCTCCTGGAGAGATGTTTCCACTCATATAGAGGGCGCATATCCTTGTATGACATAAAACATATTCCATGTACATATTCACCATTTCTAGCACTAAATCAAGCAGCCAACACCATCTTGACACTAGGTCCGGAGACGTATTCCACATTGGACGAACTCCATTATCAACGTCTTGTGTTTTATGTTGCTGATTCTTGTCCTGTTCCATATTCTTTACAGTGTGCATTTACGTTCCTTTATGCTCTTTTAAATGCAATTCTAAAAACATCATGGAAGTAAAAACCTTAGTTAAATCCGGGAGTTGAGTCAACTCGGATCATTGGTGGAAGTTGTTACTTCCTCACTTTCATTGATGATTATAGTCGAAAAACTTGGGTTTACTTCCTGAAGTAGAAGTCTGAAACTTTTGCAAAGTTCAAGGAATTCAAAGCCTTAGCAAAAAACCAAAGTGATTGACAAATCATGGTGGAGACTATAACTTAAAGACCTTCCTTGATTACTGCAGACAACATGGAATTAGAAGACAATTTACAACCAAGTACACACTGCAGCATAATGGTGTAACATAGAGAAAAAATGGGACAATTATGAACATGACAAGAAGGATGTTGAAAGGAAAAAATGTGTCTAATGAGTATTGGGAAAAAGCAATTACATGTGCTATTTATGAGAACAAAAAATATCCTACAAAGGGTGTGATGAACAAAGTACCAGAACAAGCATGGTTAGGTATGTCTTGCAACATATCTCATCTTAGAGTATTTGGATGTGTATCTTATGCACATGTGCCTAAAGAGCAAAGAGGCAAATTGGATGATAAAAGTGAAAAATGCATATTTACTAGTTATAGTGAGCAATCAAAAGCTTACAAATTGTATAACCTTGTCACCAAGAAGACCGTGATTAGCACTGATGTTGTGTTCAAACAACAAGAGTCGTGGAATGGTAGTATAGACAAAATAATTGATGCACAAGTGCCACAAATGGAAGAATATGATCTAGAAGAAAAGGAGCAGCAAGAATCACAGGTGAAGACACCAAACATAGAAACACCAACAAGGACTCCATGATTTTATGAGAAACATGGATCTTCAAGTAGATCAGCAGTTTGAGGTTCTCTTAACAATCAATCAGGTGATGGATCAAGCAATGGTAAGAGAAAGATGAGAAGTTTGAAATATATTTATGATGATTTGGATGTTAGATAAAATTTTACATTGTTTTCATTCCAACCTTCTTCGTTTGAAGAAGCAATCAAAGATGAAAATTGGGTGCAAGCCATGGATGAAGAAATTGAAGCTATTGAAAATAATGATACATGGGATTTGGTTGGTTTACCAAAGGATGAGAACCTCATTGGTGTAAAGTGGGTGTACAAGACAGTTGAATGAGAAAGGTGAAATTGACAAATTTAAATCTAGACTTGTAGCAAAAGGATTTTCGCAGGAACCAAGAATAGGTTTTGGAGAAAAATTTGCTATGGTAGCCAGAATGGATACTATAAGAGCAGTTCTAGCCATAACAACTCAAAACAAGTGGAAAGTATGTCATATGGATGTGAAATCATCCTTCTTGAATGGAACTCTAGAAGAATAATTTTATGTGCAACAACCTCCAGGTTATGAAGTTGAAGTTAACAAAGATAAAGTTTACAGGTTGAAGAAATTGCTCCATGGACTGAAGCAAGCGCCTAGAGCTTGGTATAGCAGAATCGAAAGCTACATGATTAAGAATGGATTTTGGAGAAGAAACATTGAGCCTACATTGCAAACAAAGGTAAATGAGCATGGACACATTTTGATTGTTTGCTTATATGTTGATGACATGATTTTTACAGGTAATTTTGAGTTAGATTAATTTAAAGCATCCATGATGAAAAAATTTGAGACGACATATCTTGGTTTTGTGAAATATTTTCTTGGCATAGAAGTTGAGCAATCTGAAAAAGGAATTTTTATTTGTCAAAATAAATATGCCAAAAATTTGTTGAAAAGATTCAAGATGGAAAATTGTGATCCTGTCCATACACTAGCTGCAACAGGTACAAAGTTAAGCAAGGATGATGAAGGATCAAATGTCAATCCGGATCAAATTTCAATCCAACTCTATTCAAAAGATTCGTTGGCAACCTCATGTATCTCATAGCTACTAGACCGAATATTATGCAAGGAATGAGTTTGATTTCCAGATTTATGGAAACTCCAAAAGGCACACATTGGAGAGCAAGAAAAGGAATTTTAAGATAAATAGCAGGAACTAGAGATTGTGGCATAATGTATGAAAACACAGAAAATAAAGATTTGATTGGATACACAGATATTGATTTTGAAGGAAGTTTGGATGATAGGAAGAGCAATTCTTGTTTTTTGTTCCATCTTGGTTCAGGTGTGATTTCATGGGAATCTAAGAAACAACCCATTGTGACACTTTCATCAACAGAAGAAGAATATGTAGCAGCAACATCAAAACATGTTAAGCAATCTAGTTAAGAAGAGTATTTGATGGACTCAAGAAGAAACAACAAGGATCAACAACAATATACTGTGACAAGACCTCAGCGATTGCACTATCCAAAAATAGTGTGTTTCATCAAAAGAGCAAGCGTATTGATACTAGATATCACTTTATTAGAGAACTTGTGATAAATGAAGAATTTCACTTGAAGCCTTGTAAATATAGTGATCAATTGGCTAATATATTTAATAACTCATTAAAAAAAGATGTGTTTGAGTTTCATAGAAGAAAATTGGGTGTTATAAGCCTAGCTGAGACATAGACCAGCAGGCATGTTTGAGTTGTCATGAGTCAAGTTTTAGTTTAGTGATCGTAATTAAGGGGGAGTGTTAAAATAAGCTAATTACTTCCGTATGAGAAGTTTGCTAAAGTTAGAGAGTCAGTTAACTAAGCGTTAAGTCAAGTCAAGTTAATTCATAGTCGAACGTATAGTGTGTGGTTGCATGTCAAGTTGTGTGGTCGCATGGAAAGATATTTTAGGCAAGTCGCTAGTTGGAAAAGGTTAAAAACCCTTCACTGGGTTCATTCTAGTTATCAACTTTTGTGTGATCAATAGAAGAGCCACAACTTGTGTGTTTTGGGTGAATTTTTGTTTTAGCTTCCTTGCCTTTCCAACAAATTTGTAATAAAGCTAACGAAGGATCACAAGATCCATGGTGCCTACAGATCTAGTGAGAAGAGGGCCAAGAAAAGAAGGTAAACTATTTTTTTTTTTAAATTACGTTGCAAATTTTTCGAACAGTTAAGAAGTACACAAATTTCTCACTTAGTTAGTACAAAAACCGCGCAGTTTACGTGAAACTTCGAATTTATGAAATTTTGGGTTAAGTGCGCAGTTTATTATTGATCAGGATTACACAGTCAAATTTTACGTGTTATGTGGAGTCGTATGCATTTATTCTAAGTTGACCAAAGTCGTGTTGGGTCATTACCATACGTTCCATTGATGAAGTTTCTTTTGTTATGAGAGTTTCATATTACGAGCGTTGAGAGGTTCATGGACTATGAGTTATTATTAAAGAGAAGTGTGAGTTGTTATTAAAACTCTTGAAAAGTATTAGTTTTTGAAAGAGTCACGTAGGGTCTCGTTATTACGTAACCTCTTTCAAAAGAGTTTTTTTATCATTTAAAAGAGTTTCTATATTAAAGTTTTTTTATAAAAAAGAAAATAAATATTTTTTATATTAAAAACAAATATAAGGAGGGTTTTATTACTAAGAATTTATAAGGAATTTTTTGAAAAATAGCTTTGCAAGTTTATAAACGAAGAAATTTTAGGTTTTTCTCAAAGTGAAATTTTTGAAGAAATATGGCTTTCTCAAATTTCCAGCCCCAAATCGCAACGTTTACACGAAAGGATTATGATTTGTGGGACATTAATATGATGACCAATTTGCAGCCTCATGATGTTTGGGATTATGTCCAGTTTAAGTTTTTAGATCCTAAGAATGAAGTAGAAGAATGAGCTCTCACTAATGGAGAGAGGAAAAATTGAAGAAGGACAAAAAGAAGAATGCACAAGCGTTGTAACTTATCCAGCAGGGAGTGGACTGAACAATTTTCCAAAATATTATGATCACGCCTTCATAAAATTACGGATGGGATACTTTGGAGACAAACTATAAAGGTATGGCCAAAGTCAATATCATTAAGTTGCAAAATACTAGGAGAGATTTTGAAAGTCTGTAGCTGAAGGAGACAAAGGACATCGATTATTTCATGAACAGGGTCATAACTGTCATAGATCAGTTAAAGATTTATGGTGAAGAAATTAAATATCAAATAGTGGTTCAGAAGGTCCTCGAATATTTTTATACCAAATTTGATGTTGTGGTAACATCCATAGAAGAAGCCAAGGATTTGACATCATTAACAATTGATGAGCTGATGGGATCACTTCTATCGCATGTGGCAAGGATAGACAGAAATAAGGATTCCACTTTAGAGACCACTTTCAAAAGTCGGCCTTCTATTTCAAGATATAGAGGTTGAGGCAGAGGTAGATCAAGAGGTAGAGGATGAAGTGGAATATATAGTGGTTAGAGAGATGGTTGAGAAGAGCATGAACATGAAAGTGGAAGAAATTGCATAAACTTAGAAATAATCAAAGATTTGACAAATCAAAGGTGAGATGTTATTATTGCAATAAATTTGGTCATGATGCTCATGATTGCAGGAAGAAGATAGCTGATCAAGGGAACCATAGAGCTAATGTCATTACTGAAAGTGTTATGAAACCAGCTCACAAAAAGATAGAAAAGAGAGATCAACACCTTAGAATTCAGCCTCTTCGAGGGGGCAACCTCCTTTACATTACACAAATGAACAATTCTTTGATGATACAAA
>APFE030156145.1:112458-149960 GCA_000404065.3 Pinus taeda
GAAGAGATACAACCTACAACAAATCCACTGTAACACCCTCTTCACTCTCAATCTTCTCTCTTTCTCACTCAGAATACATATCTACATAGACGCAATACAATTCCCTCATATATAGTGAGGGGTTTCCTTCTAGGGAAAAAACCCCTAAATTAAACATAAGTTCTACTGTCAGATCTTTGCCTAATGAACGACCTAGATTGACTAGAAATTACTATACTTTTACAAGGCAATTTTACATCTATTCTTAGCTTCGGGGGCTCCCCAAAGGTCACAGCCGCCCCCCTGGATCCCCCTTGCAACGAATATTTTACGGGCGACGTTTCCGCCCCATTTTGAACTGGGGTCCAATGCGGTGATACCTTTGAATACAGAAGATAATTAGGCTCCACACCCAATAGACTTTAGGGGGAATCTAAAATATTCCTGTAGCCCCAGATTTTCACTTTGTCAGAATTCACAATTTTGACAGTCCATTTTACACTATTCGACACCATGAATCTGATGGTGTAATCAGAATTTCCATTTGATCATTTTATTTTTCAGCCACTTTTCAAAGTGGAGTGCACATGTCAACATTCAATGTGTGAGCAGTCATTTCCATGAGAATCGATGCCACGAGATTGATGGTGCAACCAAATCCAATAGTTTATCATCATCTTCTTCTGATAACTTCTTGATATGAGGTATATGTATTGTGATCATGTACTTCTTTATCTCTTTGCTTGAGATGCATTGTGTTATAAAGATCCCTATTTGATGTTTGATCTGGGATCTTGTTTTGTTCCTGATGTGATATGTACTTGTTGTCACGTTTTTATTGAGATACCTTTGTCGTCATGTTTACAAGATACTCAGGTTCTCGCCATGTATGTTTGAATTGATATCCCTTTGATGCCATGTTGGTGGGATGCTCATTATTAACATGCATGGAATTATGTCATGCTGATAGGAGTCCTTTTTTGAATGAGAGTTCCTGCAACAAAACTTCTCTTGGAGCCACTCCTACATGAGGGAATATTCCTTGTATGATAGAGAAAACACATGCATGTACATCATCACTCTTTCCAACACTTAATGCAGCGACCTACACCATCTTGACATGGGGCGCGGAGATGTAGTCCCTCTTGGACAAACTCCATTATCAATGTCTTGTCTCTTATGTTGCTGATTCTTGTCATGTTCCTTCTTCTTTATGGCATGCATATATGTTCCTTTATGTTATTTTAAATGCAATTCTAATCAAATCATGAAAGCAAAATATCTTGGTTAAATCCGGGAGTTGAGTCAACTCAGATCAATTTTGGTATCGGAGTAGTCTTTTAGTGGATGTGAATTGTGTTAGCCTCCTGCTCATAGCAGGTATTCGTCTTTCATGATCGAAATTTCTACATACCAAATATGTCATACTTTGCATGCTGCAATGTTCCATATTTGCTACTGAGGCCAAAGAAGTGTCCAAGAGAGTGTGCTAGTCTAAGTGCTTCTGCTGTATTCCAATTTTGATGAGTTATTCCATTTTTGAAGAATTTTCAGTTAAAGGGAGGTCCAAACATCTTAATCTTGGTCTCCCTAGGTTTCAATTTCCTGTTGTAGAATATAGAGAATCATTATCTGTCCAAACTGCTTAATCTTGGCAGATTCTTAGATAGGTAGAGAAGCAAGGGTGCTCAATAGCCTAATTTGAGCCCCTGGATGAAATAAGTATAGATGCAGTTAGGAGGACAGTAAAAAACAAAAAGTTGAAAAGATGGGTTTGCTAGTTCAAGTGCACCCAAACCAAAAGAAGAAAAAATGCTAGGTAAAGTAGGCTGAGTAAGTAGTTTTGTGGTTGCAGAAATCAAGCTATGTGATCCATTTCATGTTTTCAAGTGTTATATTTATCCATATCATAGTTTTGAGGCACCTTTTCATTTTGATCAGATCAAGCAAGGCGTCTCTAACTCCCCCTTCTTCTTATTTCCCAAATCAATCACTAACATCCCCTTGAGGACCTTGGGATCTGCCCAACTAGTCCTGTTTTCACTCCATCCTTGTTAAAAACCAAGTTGACATCTGAGTTGACTTAGTGAAAAGAAGCCACATTTCTTGTGTAAAATTGATCTTTACACAATCCATTCATTTCCCTATGCTTAAGTTTCCATTCTATAAACTTAGCATGCATCCCCTCCTTTGCATTCCAAAGACCTCATATTAACATCTAACCCTATTATCTAGCTCACTAAATCATTTCCCCTACCCCTATTCTACAAGAAACTATATAAAAACCACAAAAACACTAAATATCCCTCCCCATGGATCCCATAGCCAAATACTAAAAATCGGGGAACCTTAGGTCCATTTGGGACCCATTGTTAGCCCCTCCGTGTTCATTTCCCTTGGGATTTCTTTAACCTCTGGTTAAATAAATAACCATACTAAACCCCCCCCCCGCACATAAAACTATACCACACCCCACTCATGCATAACATTTGGATTTCATTGATATTTGATCAATGAATAACCATGACCCCAAGCGCACATTTAACCCATAAACCTAAGGTTTTAACCACCTGAAGCCACGAATAATTAACGTTTATCGGGCGCGCATTTCTATTAAACCCCGATCACTTTGCCCTCCCGTCCACCGTAAGATCGGCCTTCCCAGATCCGACGACCCTAATCAATATCGGGCGCCCCTTCGTAGTGGTTTGATAGTTCCCGATAGTTGATGGTTTCACCGTCGTACACTAGGACAGCTTTCGGCCTCCTATTTCATCGGGCCGCCCCTAACACATACCACTCCCGTACCAAAAGTGGTCCGACGCAAACCGCTTACCGCCCTCCCTGCTTGCTTACGTCACCGCATGACAATGCCGCCACATCGCCTGCCACTGTGTTGTACCTACGCCATGTCAGCCGCTGACGTCATCAGCTTGCCACCGTGTCATGATGACGTCATCATCCACGTCACCCCGCCACGTCACCCCACTGACGTCATCCGTCGTACCATCGCCTGATGTCATCTGTCATACCACTGCTGACGTCATGCTCACGTCATCGCCAAGAAAAAATGCGTAAAGGCGAAATTGCAGCATAGGAAGCCCAGAATGAAAAACAAGGGCAGTTTTTGATGCGCGATTAGCGCTTAGCGCTAATTGCGCATCACTAAGGGAAAAGGGCCAAAATGGAAAGCCCCAGTCCAATGTATGGTTTGCAGTAGCTATTTTTGCCGAAAAGAGATAAAAAGGGCGATTTAACAGTTTAAAGAGGATCAGCAGAGAAAGAGAGTCCCGATTCAAGTGTTAAAGAGTATCAGAGGAAAGATAAAGCCCAGATTCAATTAACAAAGTATTAGTGAAGCGGCAAAGAGTATCAGATCGAAAATATCAAAGCAAGTGAACATTAAAAGCCTCCATCAAAGTCAAAGAAAGCGGTAAAGCCACTTAAGGCTCTCAGATCACAGTTAATGCACATCAAAGACACTCAAGAGCAGTGGAGCAGAGACCAATGCGCAGTTATGATAAGTGGCCAGCACATAACAACAAAGGACACATAGCCTCATTTTTTGAAACAGCTGCCCCCAACGCAGCATTAGATAGATATTTTTTACATTACTTGTAAGAGAAGTTAGGTTAATTGCATTTATTTCCTCAGATCTTCTATCTGATCTATTTTTGTAGATATTTTGCCTATAAATACAGCCCTGAACAATGTAATAAGGGTTGTTGGTTGGTGGGTTGGTGGATGATTTCTTCTTTCTAAACTGCGTTGTAACATATCAGACTGTGTTAATACAAATGGCTGTTGAAGTTCACTATGTCTGAATGATCTGAAGGTGGTTTGGATGTTCCGGGACTTGCTACAGAATTCCTGTGTCATGCTATGGAACAATAAGTTATACTAAACTGTGTCTTACGTTTTCTATTTTTTAAATCTCATCTATGTTTCATGATCTTGGTAACAGAGAAGAAGAATAGCATAAGATTTGTTTGAGTGCACCTTATGTTCAATCTCTCTTATTTATTATGTTTTCTTCAGGATTAGTCATAAATATGAATTCTTAACTGCTCATGTTTGCACTAGTTCTCTCATTTTGAATACTGTTTAGGAATTCGTAATTTCTCCTACACAATATTCATCCATTTTCCCTCTGCCAGTAAAGTGAAATATTCTTGATTGCCTTTCATTCCCTGACTTCATTCCATCATTTCCAGATTTGAAAATTGTTTCTAGCCTGCCTATCCTGCTCTGTGGTACCACCTTTTTACCAAGAAACTCTTTCAGTAATTACATTTGCAGTGACTCCATTTCCCAATGGAAAAAACAGTTATACACTTGCATCCTAGTTCTGTCTGAGATCACCATTCCACCAAACTCAAACAAAACCCATGTGCATCATATCTAGCCTAAAATCATCCCTTAAATAAAGCTAAAACCCAAAGAGAGAGCCCTCTCTGACTGCTGGTAGGCTAGGACCTGCAGCCCAAAGCTTGATTAGTGGTTACCTCGGCCGTATTCCCTTAGGAGTCAAAGGGAACAACCTGAGCGATAACATAATGGCAACTCCACCGGGGACAATCATCTGTTCATCACTGTAAATCCCCATTTTTGATCAGTTTGCCTTTCAAATAAGTCTTAAACTTGTTTTGAAAAATCCCAAAAAATCAAAAAATCTCAAAAAATTTTGTTTCTTATTGCATATTTAGTTCTGATATGTGTGGTGGACAGAGATCAGGCCCTTCAAAGTTAATTTATTTATCCACCTGGCGACTGCACATAATTCTCATAATAAAGACTCCGCTGGATAAATGAACCCAAGAGAAATATATGAGCAGATCAGGCTTTTGACCCTTTCAAATAAGTCTTAAACTTGTTTTGAAAAATCCCAAAAAATAAAAAAAATTCTCAAAATATTTTGTTTCTTATTACATATTTAGTTCTGATCTGTGTGGTGGACAGAGATCAGGACCTTCAAAGTTAATTTATTTATCCACCTGGCGACTCCACATAATCCTCAAAATAAAGACTCCGCTGGAGAAATGAACCCAAGAGAAATATATGAGCAGATTAGGCTTTTGACCTGGATTACTATCCAAGAGGTCATGTTCTTTCTCTTCCATAAAATTTTGTTGTGTATATTGTATTTTTAAAACGATTTTAAATTAGATTTTTATGATTTGCCTTTTGAAAATGTTGTTGAAAAGCCTCCTTGCACATTGGAACAACAGCCTTTAAATGCTGCTGAAAATCATCATACAGCCAAGGAGGAAACAAATGTCAAAGCCAATCATTCTATCCTTGTTCATATCGAGCCCATTCAGCCAATCCCTGTACATAATCCCGTGCCTCGCAAGGTTCCTGATAGATATAAGCCTCTTGTTTTGCCTCCCGTGCTTAATCCTCTGCCCAAAAATCATCCTGAGTATCTCCCAAGGTTTGATGGAGAGAATGGTATTACTGCGCAAAAGCATATCGAAGCCTTTGAAGACTATCTTAATATATTTGAAGTGGAGGACGAGGATGTTAGTATCAGGTTGTTTTCCCTTTCTTTGCAAAGCGAAGTTAGGACTTGGTTTAAAGCATTGCCTGAGGCTAGCATCTCCAATATTCAGCAGTTTTCCAAGCTCTTCCTTGATAGATGGATGATCAAACTTAATTTCCTCTTTCTCATTGAAGAATATAATCAGTTAGAAAAACGTCCAAATGAATCTGTTCAGCAATTTTTTGATCGATTCAATCAAGTTTATTATTCTATGCTTTTGAATATTAGACCTCCCCCTAATTTAGCTCTATTGCATTATCCAAGAGCTTTTGACCCAGAAATAGAATTCCGTTTAAGAGAAAGGAGCCCGTCCGCTATGAAACAAATGCAGGACATGGCAGTGGACATAGAGGCAAATCTGAAGACCAGGGAAGAAAAGCACAAAGCAGAGCAAGAAGAAAAACTTCATGGTTTGTTACAAAAGTCAGAGGAAATGATCACAATGAAAGTCGAATTCTTAGAGCGCAAGAACACATTTTTTGTGCAAGAGGAAAGTAATGTTATTCATGAACAAACCTGCCACAAAACAGATGACATATTCATACAGCTAGATGTGAAGGAGCAGTCTCCTGATATACTATATGAATATAACAACTTCTCTCCTTTCAACTGCTTGCCAAAATACGATGAGTACGATGATGATTATGAGCCTAATGACCAAATCAACCTTGCAGAGGAGTCAGAGCCTATTTTGGTAGAAAGCACAGTTCAGGATCAACAGCCTAAAATCAACGATCAACGTGCCTATCTCAGCTATGAAGTAAAGGAGGAAAGCGCAGAAAATTTTGATTTCAGAGAAGGAACTTTACCTTTCTATGTTGATTCTTTTCAATTTATTAAGGAGAACTATCATGCAGTCAATAAGCATGTATCAGCAAGTGTTGATTAGAGTAGGTAGGTAGGATTTCAGTTTTCTGTTTGGATAGCAAGCTTGCTGCAGTTGAAGCCCGAAGTGAAGGCCCTAAGCTCTTCAAGTCTGTTGTCATGTTCATAAATAAAGCAGCCAGCAAAGGGAAGTTTTCAGAGTACAGCAACAACTAAAGATTAAGGCATTCTGACCTGTTGTTCTTGACTTTTCGGAAGGAAAATCCATCCCCAAGTGGAGCCACTGTTAGCCTCCTGCTCATAGTAGGTATTCATCTTTCATGATCGACATTTCTACATACCAAATATGTCATACTTTGCATGCTGCAATGTTCCATATTTGCTACTGAAGCCAAAGAAGTGTCCATGAGAGTGTGCTAGTGTAAGTGCCTCTGCTGTATTCCAATTTTGATGAGTTATTCCATTTTTGAAGAATTTTCAGTTAAAGGGAGGTCCAAACAGCTTAATCTTGGTCTCCCTAGGTTTCAATTTCCTATTGTAGAATATAGAGAATCATTATTTGGCCACACAGCTTAATCTTGGCAAATTCTTAGATAGCTAGAGAAGCAAGGGTGCTCAACAACCTAATCTGAGCCCCTCGATGAAATAAGTATAGATGTAGTTAGGAGGACAGTAAAAAAGAAAAAGTTGAAAAGCTGGGTTTGCTAGTTCAAGTGCACCCAAACCAAAAGAAGAAAAAATTATAGCTAAAGTAGGTTGGGTAAGTAGTTTTGTGGTTGCAGAAATCAATCTATGTGATCCATTTCATGTTTTCAAGTGTTATATTTATCCAAATCATAGTTTTGAGGCACCTTTTCATTTTTATCAGATCAAGCAAAGCGTCTCTAACTCCCCCTTCTTCTTATTTCCCAAATCAATCACTAACATCTCCTTGAGGACCTTGGGATCTGCCCAACCAGTCCTGTTTTCACTCCATCCTTGTTAAAAACCAAGTTTACATCTGAGTTGACTTAGTGAAAAGAAGCCACATTTCTCGTGTAAAATTGATCTTTACACAATCCATTCATTTCCCTATGCTTAAGTTTCCATTCTATAAACTTAGCATGCATCCTTCGCATTCCAAAGACCTCATATTAACATCTAACCCTATTATCTAGCTCCCTGAATCATTTCCCCTACCCCTATTCTACAAGAAACTATATGAAAACCCCAAAAACACTAAATATCCTTCCCCATGGCAACTATAGCCAAATACTAAAAATCGGGGAACCTTAGGTCCATTTGGGACCCATTGTTAGCCCTTCCGCGTTCATTTCCCTTGGGATTTGTTTAACCTTTGGTTAAAAAAATAACCATACTAAACCCCCTCCCCCGCCCCCCCGGCACATAAAACTATACCACACCCCACGCATGCATAACATTTGGATTTCATTGATATTTGATCAATGAATAACCATGACCTCGAGTGCACATTTAACCCGTAAAACTAAGGTTTTAACCACCCGAAGCCATGAATAATTAACGTTTATCAGGCGCGCATTTCTATTAAACCCCAATCACTTTTCCCTCCCGTTCACCGTAGGATCGGCCTTCCCAGATCCGATGACCCTAATCAATATCGGGCGCCCCTTCGTAGTGGTTCGATAGTGCCCGATAGTCGACGGTTTCACCTTCGTACACCAGGACAGCTGTCGGCCTCCTATTGCATCAGGCTGCCCCTGACACATACCACTCCCGTAACAAAAGCGGTCCAACGTAAACCACTTACCGCCCTCCCCGCTTGCTTACGTCATCGCATGACGATGCCGCCACGTCGCATGCCACTGTGTTGTACCTGCGCCATGTCACCTACTGATGTCATCACCCTGCCATCGTGTCATGATGATGTCATCATCCACGTCAGCCTGCCACGTCACCCCGCTGACGTCATCCATTGTACCATCGCCTGACATCATGCTGACATCATTCGTCGTACCACCGCTGACATCATCGCCAAGAAAAAGTGTGCAAAGGCGAAATTGTAGCTTAGGAAGCTCAGAATGAAAAATAGGGGCAGTTTTTTATCGTTAATCACGCATCGCTAAGGGAAAAGGGCCAAAATGGAAAGCCCTAGTCCAACGCATGGTTTGCAGCAGCTATTTTTGCCAAAAAAGATAAAAAGGGCAATTTAACAGTTTAAAGAGGATCAGCAGAGAAAAAGAGTCCCGATTCAAGTGTTAAATAGTATCAGAGGAAAGATAAATCCCAGATTCAATTAAAATAGTATCAATGAAGTGGCAAAGAGTATCAGATCGACAATATCAAAGCAGGTGAACATTAAAAGCCTCCATCAAAGTCAAAGAAAACGGTAAAGCCACTTAAGGCTCTCAGATCACAGTTAATGCACATCAAAGCCACTCACGAGCAGTGGAGCAGAGACCAATGCACAGTTATGATAAATGGCCAGCACATAACAGCAAAGGACACATAGCCTCATTTTTGAAACAGCTGCCCCCGGCGCAACATTAGATAGATATTTTTTACATTACTTGTAAGAGAAGTTAGGTTAATTGTAGTTATTTCCTCAGATCTTCTATCAGATCTATTTTTGTAGATATTTTGCCTATAAATACAGCCCTGAACAATGTAATAAGGGTTGTTGGTTGGTGGGTTGGTGGACGATTTCTTCTTTCTGAACTGCGTTGTAACATATCAGACTGTGTTAATACAAATGGCTGTTGAAGTTCACTGTGTCTGAATGATCTAAAGGTGGATTGGATGTTCTGGGACTTGCTACAGAATTCCTGTGTCATGCTATGGAACAATAAGTTATACTAAACTGTGTCTTACATTTTCTATTTTGTAAATCTCATCTATGTTTCATGATCTTGGTAACAGAGAAGAAGAATAGCATAAGATATGTTTGAATGCACCTTATGTTCAATCTCTGTTATTTATTATGTTTTCTTCAGGATTAGTCATAAATATGAATTCTTAACTGCTAATGTTTGAACTATTTCTCTCATTTTGAATACTGTTTAGGAATTCGTAATTTCTCCTACACAATATTCATCCATTTTCCCTCTGCCAGTATAATGAAAGATTCTTGATTGCCTTTCATTCCCTGACTTCATTCCATCATTTCCAAATTTGAAAATTGTTTCTATCCTGCCTATCCTGCTCTGTGCTACTACCTTTTTACCAAGAAACTCTTTCAGTAATTACACTTGCAGTGACTCCATTGCCCAATGGAAAAAACAGTTATACACTTGCATCCCAGTTCTGTCTGAGATCACCATCCCACCAAACTCAAACAAAACCCATGTGCATCATATCTAGCCTAAAATCATCCCTTAAACAAAGCTAAATCCCAAAGAGAGAGCCCTCTTTGACTGCTGGTAGGCTAGGACCTGCAATCCAAAGCTTGGTTTGTTGTTACCTCGGCCGTATTCCCTTAGGAGTCAAAGGGAACAACCTGAGCGATAACAAGTCCTAGCCAAGAGAAATTTAATGTTAAATTTAGAAGATAAGTATCAAACCATGCAACTAGTCGTTGACAAGTTTATGACCAAGTTTCAACTTTTGAGAGAAAAGGGACTACCCAGTCCGTTAGTCATAAATGATAAATTGATGACACAGGAGGACTACAACAAGAAAACCAAAGAAGTAGCCAAAGAATAGGCAAATACCTCATCAATGAGTGGTATACCAACTAGCAGAGTATTATACCAGACTTTTGAAAATATGTTTTACCTCCAGCATGAGGCGAAATACTTATTTATTAATAAGCCTACTTTTGTCGAATATATAGAGGCTGATGAGATATATAGGAAAATGCTCAACATCCAGTTACTAGATGAAGAAACATGGAAAAAACTTTGTGATTTACTATAGTAAAAGCACAATAAAAATATAAGTGTACAATAAAAAGTAAATGGGCATGGTAAAAGAATGAAGACAGGTCAGCACAGTCAAAGTGTATTAGGTGAAAGAGTAGCAGATGAAAGATAAAATTCAAACAAAATATCCAGCGTGAAATCCAAAAAACCTACCAGCATAAAGGGCTAAAAATCAAAGCATAAGAGCTAGAAAAACCAAAATAGTAGGGACAACATGAAACAATTCAATAGTTGTCTCTATCTTCTTGCAAGAAGATATTTTCCTTTTCCTAGATTAATTCTCAAATTAGTTTGAGATATTTTGTAATAAACTTTTTGTATAAATACTTCACAATTCGAGGTATTAGGGTGGATTATTTCACATTTGTAGAGTTATTGTGATCTTGAACCTAAGGGTGATTGTACTATTTTCAAGTCAACAGACTGGAGCAAGTAATAAAAGCATTTTTCTACAGGATTCATGAGATGATTCATTTGCAATGAAGTACTTTCTTTGTGTGATTGTTTTACCTTTCTTATGCGTTTTCACAATCTTAAATGTGTTCTAAAATCTAAATGAATTAACTGGAAATAACATACAGAATTTGTTTAATTACACTCTGTTTTGCACAGTAATTTGTTTACATGTTTTCTTGTGATACCCGGATTTGAGAACCCTTAATTTCTCTCCCATCCCAGTTGATTTCTTCTATTCCTTCCAAAGTTCGGTCTAGGGAACCCTTAATTGCTCCCCTAGATTTGATTTGAAGCCATTCACCATTTAGCCTCTGAGACCTGTAGTAACTCATCTATCTTACCCTGTAGACCCTGCTTTTAGAACTGAATCCAGTCTTGTTTGTCAGACATCCGAATCCATAGCCTAATGGTAGAATCCAATCCTCTTTCTGTCTAAGTAGAGTGATCCCACCACCAAATTTTCAAAACAAAACCCAAGTGCAAGAAATAACTAGCCTAAAATCATCTTAACTATAACAAAGTTAAATTATAAAGAGAGAGCCCTCTCCGAGCATTAGGAAGGCTAGGTCTTGATCTCCAAAAGTGGTTTGTGGTTACCTTTTGTTTTTCTTTCTTCTTACTTAAAAAGAATTATCAGAGTGATAACATGCCCGACTTCTCAAATGGCTCAAAAGTCACTTGAGGTTGTAGGGGCATCTCATCGCTCTAAGTAGGTTTTCCCATCTTCTGGCACTCATCACATTTTGCAGTGTACTTCTTGGCATCTTGATGAGGAGTAGGCTAGTAGTAGTCTACTTGAAGAATCTTGTAGGCTATCCTCTTAGCAGCAAAATGGGCCCCACAAGGTCCATGATGACATGCTGAGAGGAACTCATATACTTTATATTCTCTTACCTTATGATTTGATCAGGCCCAAGAGGTTTCCCCTAATCTAGGTATAAGGATCACTTTTCTTAACAATTTTGTTAATTTCTTTTGAAGAAAAGTTGGGGGGAAAACGGAAAGCAACCATTTTTTTTTCTATATCATCAAACCAAGGAGACAACAATGAAATGGTGAATAAGTTCTTATCTGGAAGTTGGTCATCCACCATCTCTTCATTATCTGCAGACAGGGTTAGTCTAGACAAGGAATCTGCAACAACATTTTCTTTCCCTGCCTTATCACTAATGGTTAGATCAAATTGTTGTAACAACAATAAAGATATAATGATTTGACCATTGACTTAATGGTTGTATGATCAGTGTGCACAAAACTTGATACCAATTAATATGATGTCTAAATTTATTCAAAGAATATAAAACAACAAAAGTTATTTTCGGTGACTGTGTAATTATGTTCAACATGTTAAGAACTGCATCAAGAAAGTCTCAATTTAAGAAAATTTGAATTTCCACATCAACAGACAACTTGGATGCAGTTAACTTGTGTGACATGGCTCTTATCACTCAGTTAGCTTAGTAAATTCGATTTAGAGGGCTTAGATTTCAGTTAGGCATGTGTGATTGCTAAATTTAGTAATCCAATTCAGTTATATCGAGTTGAGTTAAGTTAAACTGGTTGTAACTGTTGGAGGAACTAGTGGAAGGTCAGTTGTGTAGTGTGACAACAATCTAACTCAGTGATCATCTAGTTAACTAATTAATCAACCTAAAATAACTAGTGCATGCAGAGAATTTGAGTTCACGGGTGTGGTGGAGATTCCAAGGTAGTGTAACAAGCAATGTCAACTAGTTTGAGTGTACATGTGTTGCATGCATGTAGATGATCAAACCTTTGGAATTGCGCAATCAATTAGAGGAATAATTGCTAAAAAATAGGGGCTAATTCTCTAGGAATTGCAAGGAAATAGGGGCTCAAGAAGAGGCATAAATTGACCAAGTCCGGGTCACGGCTTCTCATTGAGTTGAGAGATAGGTTATTCACTTGCATGTTGATCTCAGACTGAGCTAACAATTATAATACATATATATTCATATGATTAATTCAAACATGCCTGAGGGTTTTTTCTCCTAGTTGGGTTCCCCTAGAAAAATATTGTGCGTGTGTGCTATTTCTTATTGCATTTTTTAGATTGTTGTTCTAAATTGTGAATTGAATTTTGCAGATTAGTAGAGTAGAATTGTGTCTCTTGATTTAAATTAAAATTTCTTGAGTAGTTGCAATTCTATCACCAAATTTCTACATGGTATTAGAGTAGGATTCACATTAGAGCAAAAATTTCGAAGTCGTTTCTCAGGAGGTTCGAATTTGCAGCTTTAGTATAGCAAGATCTCTTCAGAGTTGGGAAAATGACCTTAAACGGGTTGAGATTATAGTATGCCTTGAAAGGAAGCTCAAATTTTATTGCAGGAAGGATCACATGGAAGCAGTGATTGATGACATTGGACTTCTAAAATATGTCAAGACATACATTGAAAAACCAGCATCAGCGGATGCTCATAACCTAGCCCAATAGAAGAAAGATGTAGCCAAGGTGAGGATAATAAAATTGGAGGGAGTGTGAGACCACATTGTTTGAAATATCCGAACTCCTTTCGCAATGTGGTAGAACTAACAGATCTATTCCATAATAGAAGCGACCATAGAAAATTGGCCCTCAAAGACAAACTTAGAAATATCAAGATGTAGAAGAATGATACTATTCTACAGTATCTCATTATATTTACTAAAGTTCATGATGAGATTGGATAGGTTGGTGTGAATATTGTAGAAGATGACATAGCGAGCCTAACTCTTCTAGGGCTTCCCAAAAGTTGGCATAAATAATAGGACTCGAAGAATGGGAGGGAGAAATTATTGAAATGGGAACACTTTTGGTCTGATTTGGTACAATGAGAGATTAGGAAGAATACCAGAGATAGAAATTTATCCAAGGGAAAGGATGAATAAAATTTTGCATTGGTTGGAAAGTGAAATACGGGAGAAGGGAATAAATCTCAAACCAAACCAGAATCCAGCCAAGGGGGCAAGAAGCAAGACTTGTCCAAAATAAAATTCTTCAATTGTCATGAATTTGGGCACTATATGTTGATATAGATTGTCATTTATGTCAATATGGAAATATTCTAGGAGAAAGAAGCCATGAGGAGAAACCAGAGGAAAGCCAAGACAGTTAAGTCATTGGAGAGACTATTGGAGGCGGAGGAATTCATCAAAAGAGGAGTTAACGCGTCAAAGGAGTATTGTAGAATATCAAAGTAGAACATAAACAGAGCTATTGGAGTAGAAGATTGAGGAGGAGTAATGTTGCAGGAGCCTGTTGAAGGCCCCGAAAATCGGGTCAACAACAAGGGGGATGCTCGCCCGGTCCGAACCTTGGTTGGCAGCTCCTTATCCATTTGGTATAGTGGGTTCGACTAGGGATATGGGACCAGTTTCCCAATTCAGTGTGTGTGTGTGAGAAAGATGGGTATTTATGTTCTAAATGGAATACTTCTATCCTAATTATGATCTAATGTTATGTTATTGTATTCTAATAAACAGAAAAACATCAAATTTTATGCTAACCTGGGGTGTGATCTTTCTTCTATGCGATCTAAAAAGATTTCAAATAATAACTGGTAATAAATATCATTCAACTATTATAAGAAAAGAATTCAATAAAGATGAACTACTTCGTATAAGAAGTTAGACGAAACAGTTGTGGAAACTTATCGCATAAATGAGCTATTTATACACTAAACATAAACAAATATTTATCACCGTACAAAAGTGCCAAATGATAACTCAGAAATCCATGTTGTAATATATAAACAGCTAAAAACTAAATATCACTTTAACGCATAAGCATAAATGGTTAAGAGATAAAAGTACCATTTATAACTAGTCCTACTCATGAGCTTCAAGCGACAATTGATTTATCTCTCCTTGATTTAAACATCCACTAAGAGTACAGAAGTGCAACATCAGTAGCAAATATCAAATAAACCCTGTTCCATTCATTCACCAAAACTTCTCTGAGGGTTCAAAAGTGCATGTTCTGAGGACAAGTTTTTGATAAATTTCTGGACCCTTCTATAAATGCATGAGAAGAGTTTAAATACTACTAACTAAATAACTTATTTATAGAAATTGAGGATTCGGTTGAAATGACCGTCCTCTTTCTAAGCAAAACTATTTCTAAAATTAAATCTAATATCTAACTATTTCTAAATTTGCTCCTTAACGTCACAAGCATTCAATATTTTTTTGAGTGGAGTTGGCTGATTGTCTTCCGTCTTGGGTTGAGTTAAGCAAACAGAATCGACAAGAGCTGGCATTATCTTCTTAGTAAAATTCATGATATAATTGAGAGTCATCCAATGACTATGTGACATTACCATGTATACCTGGTAAAAATCCCATTTCAACTTGGTTAACCCTTGGACTGCTTCTGCTTTTCCTTTAGTCTTCTGTTTCCAGTTTGTTTCTATCGCTGCTTTCTTGCAATTTTCGGGGCTTGTAGGTGACTGAGTAATTAGGAGCCTTCCTTTTCGAGCAATTTTTCTCAACGATGCGCGATTACTGCCTATGTTTCTTGATCCGGGCTTCCCTGATGCGTTTTTCGCCTCTTGCGCCTTTTTCTCTCATCTGGTATAAAGCTCAAAATTTGTAAAAATAGTGATTCCGTGAGCTCTTGACCCTGAGCATTAAACTATCTGTTTCTGGTATTAGCATCGTTCAGTACCCATTCAACCATGGTTGTATATGAGAAATCTGTGATGGATGCCTCAGAAGAGTTTTGCGGCTCTTTTTCTCCCTTAAGTGGATTAGGCGTGCCTTCCGAAATGGACATTGGAGTGCTGCCTTTCCTCCTGATAGTTTTCTGTGTACTTCCTTGTATAATGCTTCGTTCTTCTTTCCTGCAGTTTACATTTGAGGTGGAAGTAATGATAAAAGATAATGACGGGAAAACTTTAAATGCCGCAGATATGCAAAACATGTCACCTTACATGAACTAGTTCTTCGAAAAACACAACACCATACTTCATTAACAACTGGAGACAACTCATTAATTCGCATTAAAATGCATGACCAATTCTTGGCTAAAAAAGTTTTCTCGAATAATGAGCCAGAACCAACTGCGATGGAGAGGTCCTGCGATTTTGCTTTGCGATATCGCAGATCGATGTATCGCAATATCACAATTTCATCGTGTTATTCTATCGCAAGGTCGCAGTATCGCAAATCACAATTTCATCGTGTTGTTCTATCGCAAGGTCGCAGTATCGCAATATCGCAACATCGCAACTTCGCAGTGTCGCAGTATCGCAGTATCGCAATATCGCATATCGTTATAATATTTATGTGTAATTCATGTGATTTTTGCGATGCGCGATATCGCATATCGGCGATTTTTTAAAGTTTTTTAATGTGAATGCTTCTTTAATGTATGCGATGCGATGAAGTTTCACGCTGCAATCTTGCGTTTTTTATCATTTTAACTCATTTAGAAGGTACCCTATGATTCTTTGAGCGATGCGATATCTCTTAAGGAGTGAATTTTACTTTCTTCATTATGAAACTTAGGTTTTTTAGATTCTTCAAGGTATTTTCCTAAGTCCATGATGTTGTAAGTTTCATCTAAAAGGAAATATAACACTAATTGACTTTTTAGATTTTTACTGAGGGTCCCCACTTATTTAGTATTAGCAATAACACTTCATAAGGAGGGGGGTTGTTGGTGGCCACAACAGAGCCATATCGGGAGTAATATATGCCAAAGTAGAACTAGCGGAAGAGTACAAAGAGTGGAGGACATAGAGGAAGAGCGGAATACATATATATGCGAAAGGGTACAAAGAACGGAAGACACAGAGGAAGAGAGGAATACATATATATTATGTAGATGCGATAATACATGGACCTGAATGCACCATATATATTGCCCTATTGTTATATTGCATCCACCTATCAGAACTCTCATATTGCAAGTTAAAAAGGGCTGTCACCCCCAAAAGCACCGATTGCGATAAAGTATGCGGACCCGCTGCAACATTGCAATATGACTTAATACTATATCACATCCGCCATATCGCAAGTGCTTAAGGCCTTGCCACGTTGAAAGTGCCGATTGCCATATATGTTGCATACCCAATGGTCCTCTTATAACACACCTTAATGCTATATCGTGTCTGACATGTCGGAAGTTATCTATTGCAAGTTATAAAGGGATGGGGCTATAAAATGTGATTGTGATTACACAGTGGACCCGATGAAGTTATAGATGCGGGCGCAATGCATTTGAAGTCTGGCCTTAAGCATTCGGTCAGGTTTTTCCGTGTATTCCTGTGTATTCCAATAATGTATTTCGCGGGGTTCTTAAGGCCAAATGCATAAATAAACGCTTCCGATAGTTCAGTGGGCCTGAACGATTGCGATTGCGATTGCGATTGTGACGTGGTATGTGGGGCCTCCGTGAACAATAAAGTCTAGTGTATGAATATTATTATTGAAAAAAGGGCCTCTTTGTTATAGTTTTAATATGCAACATTTTTTCTTTGTATTTCGGGCCTCTCTTCCGAATTAACGTGTCCTTGGAGTATTGGTGAACTCGAAGAGACAGAGGAAGCTAAAAGCTAGGAAGTCGAAGGACAAGTGAGCGCAGATGAAGCTAAAGCGACCGAAGGATCGGGAAAGCCGAAGTACAAGCGAGCACAGAGGAAGCTAAAGCGAACGAAGGATCAAGTGAGCATTGAGGAAGCCGAAGAGCGAGTGGAAAGAGGAAACCAATGGTTAGAGGCGGAAGAAGCAGGAGAACCAAAGTTTAGGCAGAGGCGGAAGAAGTAGGAGAACGGTAGTGAATCATAAGCTCAAAAGATTTGGGAGAAGAGAAATACAACAAAAACAAATTCTGACAGTTTACAATAAAGGGTTGGAGCCCGTGGGGTTGGAGCCTCAAAACTGAAAGGATTGGAGTCCTTGGGAGTTGGTGTTCCTAAGTCCAAGATTGTTGCCTTAGAAAAACAGAGTTGGTGCTTTGGAGGTTGGAGCCTCACGAAAGTCCAAGTTGGTGCTTGGAAATTGATTGCAACCATTTATATATTGTATCTATTTTATGGCATGGATTATATTAATAAAAGCATTTATTCCAGCTATCTATTTCCGTGTTCCATACATAAATGATTTTGCTGGTAAAAAGAATAATTGAAAAGAAATACTGATTAAACCCCCCTCTCAGTATTTCCAACAATTGGTATTAGATCGGGCTTCTTCATATTAGCCTAACAACTTGAAGAAGGATTCCTAGCCATGATGAGAAATCATGAAGCGTCAAGAAGACCTCCTCTATTCGACGGTACAATTTTGGTTTCTGGAAAAAGAGAATGACCTACTACTTAATGTCCCTTGCACCTGAATTCTGGCATTCGGTTCTAAATGAGTACCCAATTCCTTCCACTCTTCCAACATATCAAGACAAGAGGAAAGCCTACGTTGCAAATTCAAAAGCATTAAACTCCATCACTAGTGGAATCACTGATTTCGAATTTACAAAAGTCTTGAATTGTAACTCTGCCAAAGAAATGTGGGATAAGTTAATTGGCTTATACGATGGGGACTCAAGAGTTAAGAAGGCAAAGCTTCAAACTCATAGAAGGAAATTTGAAAGTCTGAAAATGGATGATGAAGAAGATATTGCATCATACTTTCTCCGAGTAGCTGAAGTGGTCAACTCTCTTAAAGGATTGGACGAAAACATTGAAGAATTTACCATTGTTCAAAAGGTCTTAAGATCTCTCCAAGACAGATTTGACTCCAAAATAAGTGCCATAGAAGAAAGAAAGGATCTAGATTCTCTCAAGACGGATGAACTCCATGGAATCCTCACTGCCTATGAGATGAGAAAAGGTGGCCCAAGCTCTAAAGATGCATCATTCAAGGCTTCAAAATCAAAAAAAGGGAAAGAAAGGAATGTCAGTAGTGATGACTCTGATGTGGAATCTGAATTGGTGCAATTTGTATGGAAGCTGAAGAAAGGATCTAAGCTAAAAGGTAAGTACCCTCTTCTCTGTTTCAAATGTGGAAAAATTGGTCATTATGCTGCAAAATGTCCTCATAAGCATGATAATGATGATGAAGAAAATTCTAAAAGAATGGTATACAAAAAGAAAGGGATCAATAAGAAGAACCTCTTCTCTAAGCAAGATGAGTTTGATGAATATGAATTTGTAGTCATCATAAAGAAATCAGATGAAGAAAGTGACCATGCTGAAAGCCAAGAAACATTATTCATGGCTTTCACAAATGATGATGACTCAGGGCTAGAAGGAAATGTAGATGAATTGTTAATAAGTGCCATTGAAGAAAATGAGAAATTACGGAATAAAATCATTTCTCTCAAGGTAGAAAACGAGGAAACAAAAAGAAGGGAAGATCTCTTGGAAACAAAGCTAAAAGAAAAAGAAGAAACTTGTGAAGAACGTGAAGCCAAAATAGTATTTTTGAGGAAGGAATTGGAGCAAGTTAAAAAGGGTTGGAAAAGCTCTCAAATACTTGAGACTATCCTAAATAATCAAAAACCTCAATATGAAAAATCTAGAATAGGTTTTAAAGGAGAATCATCAATCACTAAGAATAGTGCGAAAAGCTATGCCGATGCACTTTCCAAAAACCCAAAAGAAGAAAGTTTATTTCATCAAAGGCTTATCCCAGATCCAAAGAATGAAGAGAGAATAACTCCAAAGAAGAATGTGGATTCAAATCATGGATATTACAACAGATGCAAACCAATATTCCATCAAAGGCCCATCTCAAATCCAAAGAATGAAGCGGAAGTAATTCCAAGGAAGAAAATTGATTCAAATCATGGCTATTACAACAGGTACAAAACTATATTTTTTGGACATTGTTTCTATTGTAAAAAATTTGGTCATCAAGCTAGACATTGCATGGCTCACAAGAATGAAACACCAAAACTAAAGGATCAAATAAACAAACCATATGGCCCCAAAAGGCAGGGACAAATCAAGACCTACAATTCGTTTGATCCCTTGACCAAATTTGATCTGATTTGCTCATTATGTAATAAAAATGGACACTATGAACAAAATTACCCACTCAAAAGATGAAAAGCAAGAAGTGAGAATCCCAACACGGATAAATGTGGCCTGGCTCTATATGTTCAAAATAATGAAATTCATTGGTTTGTGGATAGTGGGTGTTCTAGACACATGACAGGGGACAAAAAGAAGTTTGTATCAATGAACAAAAAGGAAGGAAATGTATCCTTTGGAAGTGGATCTGCCAGAATTGTTGGAAAAGAAACAATTACTCTTATTAATGGAAAAGGAAAAGCTCAAAATTCTTTGCTAGTAAACGGGCTTAAACACAACCTCCTAAGTGTTAGCCAAATCTATGATCAAGGACATAATGTTGTCTTTAACACCAAAGGCTATGAAATAAGGAACTCTTCCTCAGGGGAACTTGTGGTGAAAGGGGTTAGAACACAAGACAACATCTACATTCTGAACAAGATTCAAGAAGATAAATGCTACTTAAGTCAAATAGATGATAGTTGGTTGTGGCACAAGCGACTTGGATATACAAGCTTCGAGAACTTGATAAATATCAACAAGATTAAAGCAGTATGAGACATCCTAAAGTTATTCAAACCAAATCAAGGAATATGTGGTCCATGTCAGCATGGAAAGCAAACCAGAACCAACCACAAGACCAAGGAGTTTTCTACATCAAAGCCTTTGGAGATCATCCATGCTGATTTATGTGGACCAACTAGAAATCTGGCACTCCAAGGAGAAATGTATTTTTCTTTATTTGTTGATGACTATACTAGAATGATGTGGATATATTTTATAAAATATAAATCTGAAGCATTTGAGTGTTTTAAGAATCTTAAAGCTCTTGTAGAAAATGAAAAGGACTCAAAGATTAAGTGCCTCAGAACATATAGAGGGGGAGAATTCACATCAAAATCATTTAATGAATTTTGTAAAATACATGGAATTAAAAGAGAACTCTCTGCTTCCAGAACACCCAAGAAAAATGGGGTAGTTGAAAGAAGAAACAAAACAATTCAATAAATGGCAAGAACAATGTTATTAGCAGCTGATTTGCAACCAAAATTCTGGAGAGAAGCAGCCGGGACAACTGTCTATATCTTGAATCAAACTCAATTTAGACCGAATTATGAAAAAACTCCTTATGAATTATGGAAAGCAAGACCTGCTTTAGTAAAGTACTTCAAGATTTGGAAGTAAGTGCTTCATAAAAATCAATGATGGCTCACCAGGAAAGTTTGATTCTCGGGTTGATGAAGGGATCTTCCTTGGATATTCTACACAGAGCAAAGCCTACAAGTGCTACAATAATTGACTAAGGAAAATTGTGGAAACATTGATGTAAAGTTTGATGAAGACCTTCCAGAAAAAGAAATTGAAGAACACGAAGTTGATCCTCTCATTGAAGAAGAAGAACCTGAAAAAGAAGAAATAAATCAAGAAGAATCAGAGGAAAAAGAACCACCTCAAACCCCTTCAAAGATGAAGTTTCTCCAAAAATATCACCCAGAAGAGCAGATTATTGGCAATAGAGATGAAGGGATGCAAACCCGAAGAAGGATGATAAGTACACCAAAGAAAAACGATATTTCTCTTCTATCGATGATAGAACCGGAAACATTTACTCAAGCAAGTAAGGATCCTCATTAGGTAAAATCCATGGAAGAAGAAATGTCCCAAATTGAGAAGAATGAGACATGAGAGCTAGTACCTCATCCAAAGGACAAAAACATAATAGGAACCAAGTGGGTATTCAAAAACAAAGTGAATGAAGATGGGCAAATCATCAGAAACAAGGCAACGCTTGTTTGTAAAGGCTATTCACAAATTCAAGGAAATGATTTTGAAGAAACATTTGCACCAATAGCTCGTGTGGAAGCTATTAGGATGTTCTTGGCATTTTCTTGCTCAAAAGGATTCAAAATCTATCAAATGGATGTAAAATCAGCATTTCTGAATGGGGAACTCAAGGAAGAAGTCTACCTGGAGCAGCTAGAAGGGTTTGATCTAACAGAAGGAAAAGACTTAGTTTGAAAGTTGAGAAAGGCATTATATGGGTTGAGAAAAGCTCCTAGAGCTTGGTACGTGTTAGATATGCTATATAACATTGGTTTTCTAAAGCTGGAGGCACACTTGGTCCTTGGTCGTGCTCGAAGAAGGCCTATAATGGTTACCCTCATCTTCTCCTTTACCTCTCTCACCCTCCCTTCACCTCCATTTCCCATGCTTTTTGGTTGAAAATCATATAAAAGTCCCATGCTCTTAAGCCCCGAGCGCTAAAACCCATACCCCATAAACCCGCGCCCATACGACTATGCTCCTTTACAAACTCTTCACCTGTAGCCTCCATCGTCGATCTCCGCTTCTTGATTTAACGGCTCCTGTCGCAGTGATCCGCGCGATTGTTTCCCGGCATTTGATCATTTCCGCCACGATCAGACGGTGTCTGCTCCCCCCGCGCTCACAAAGTAACGGCACGATAACGCGTGATGAAGAGTGGTTTCCTCTCTCCTCCGCCACAACGTGTCACACTTTGAATGGGATCCCGCACCATTGTCCTTTTACCGCCAAATGTCCTACAACGATGCGATCAAAACCGCTTACCGCTCTAACCCACGTTCCCGCCCGATAACATCCGCGCGCCTTCTACGCCTGATGACCATTGGATCTGTGTCCGATTGAGATCTAATGGCCCACGATCATTCCACTCTCGCTTTTTTGGTTATCCTCCGCCAAGCCATCTCCACCATCTATTCTCCCGATCTGATAGCCAATCTTGCTCCTTCAACCAACTCGTCCATTTGCCATGTCGTCCACGTCCCTTGACTGTTCCGTGTACCCAAAGGATGAAGGTGACCATTTTTCCAGTACTGTTTTCAGTTTCTCTTCAACCACCATATTTAACAAGCAGTATGGCCAAGAAAGAAAAGGATAGAGCTCGAGCAGATAACTACATTTAACAGTTATGGAGTTTCATCCTATATGACACTCCAGCCACCTAAGAGGACAATAGAGCACCTGAAAAGATCAGATTCATCCACTGAAGCAAGCAAACACACCCAGAGACTCCATCAGGCAGTTAAATGCGGTTGGTGGTCAATTATGACCCCTCCATACCTAGAATGGCCAAGCGCCTTTGTACTGAAACTCTATATATACCCAGAAACAAGATATCATCAAGGTTGATGGTTGATGTTTTGATATAAGGTTCAACTTCTGGAGACTGTAACTATTTTGACACTTGCAGCATCTCGTCTTCATTTTCAACTAATACAAGCTTCTTTTGTTGTTAATTGCTCACTTTCCATTCTTCTTCTGTTCCAAGTTGTGCTTGATATGCTGTATTTCTGAGCTCTTGATGTTTAGCATTAGAGAATCTATCATCTTATCTCTGTGTTAAAGTCTTGTATGTATTAGTGAATGAGTTATCAGGTTTCTTTTCACCTAGTGTCAAAGAGCTGTCATCCTGTCTATGCATTAGGGAATTAGATTTGCAGACTTGTTTCCTGGTTGCAGCCGACTATCACATGGCCTTGCGCATCTGCTGGTGTGGTCAGTATTCTCTGTATTTACCCAATCCTTAAACTATGAGTAATTGGTGGTCTAAAGCCTTGTAGTCTGGGGGTGTTCACGCATGTCTAGAGTTAAGCAAAGTAGAAGTGGTTATCTGGCTTGGACAAGCATCATTCCTTCCATTCATCCTTTTGCAAAAATAAGTTGAATTTTTTATGTTCCCAGGCATCTTCGAGCTACAACCTAGGAGAGTTTCATGGGGTGATAACAATACACAAGATTGGATCACTATCTACAGCAACAAGGCTTCAAGAAGGGAGTGGTAGGAAGTAATCTCTACATAAAGACGGATGAGGGTAAGTTACTAGTCACACTTGTTTATGTTGATGATCTGATTTTTGCTAGCAATAATGATGAGATGAGCCATGAATTTTCTCAAAACATGTCAAAAGAGTTTGAGATGTCGATTATAGGAGAGTTATCTCACTTCCTTGGACTACAAGTATCTCAAACCATAGTAGGATTGTTTATATCTCAAGCTAAATATTTAAAGACATGCTTAAAAGATATGGAATGGAAGACTGTGCACCCATGAGCACACCTATGACCAAAAATTGAGTAAAAATGATGACTCCCCTCCAGTAGATGCAACTCATTACAGGTCAATAATTGGAGCCCTTCTGTACTTAACTGTTGCGAGACCCAATATTATGCAGGCAGTAGGAATGGTGGGAAGATTTCAATAAGCTCCTAAACAATCCCATTTGTTGGTTGTAAAAAGAGATCTCAAATACCTGAAAGGAACTCCTGATTTTGGTCTTTGGTACCCTAAGAGCTCAACTCTTACTATAACTGCATACACTGATGCTGATTGGGTTGGAAGTGTACATGATAGAAAAAGTACTAGTGGAAATGCATTCTTCTTGGGAGACTGTTTAGTATCTTGGCTCAACAAAAAACAAACATCCATATCATTATCCACAGCCGAAGCCGAGTATATAGCTGCCGCAGACTATTGTACTCAAATACTATGGATGAAGGAAGCTCTAAAAGATGTCAACATAGGTACAGATCAACCAATTACCATCTATTATGATAACAAAAGTGCTATCAGTCTCAACAAAAAGCCAGTGATGCACTCAAAGACCAAACATATACCAATCAAGTATCATTTCCTTCATGAACAAGCGCTGAATAAAACATTATCTTGGAATATATCAATACTAAGGAGCAGATAGTTGATATTTTCACAAAACATTTTCCTCGAGAAGCATTTGAACGTCTTCATCAAAAGATGGGGGTTATCTCTTCAACATCACTTAAGTTGATTCATAAAGATGTTGCAGGACAGGGGGAGCAGTTCGACAAGGGGAGTCCTTATGCATTCCTTTGCCATTGATGTCAAAGGGGGAGAGTAGAAGAATATTGCCATCAATAAAAAAGGGGGAGATTGTTGACATAGATTGTCATTGATGTCAATATTCTAGGAGCAAGAAGCCATGAGGAGAAACCAGAGGAAAGCCAAGACAATCAAGTCATTGGAGAGACTATTGGAAGTGGAGGAATTCATCAAAAGAGGAGTTAACGCATCAGAGGAGTATTTCAAAATATCAAAGCATATCATATCAGAGGAGCATAAATAGAGCTACCGGAGGAGCATAAACAGAGCTATCAGAGCGAAAGATTGAGGAGGAGTAACGTTGGAGGAGCCATATCGAGATTATCGGGAGTAATATATGCCAAAGAAGAACTAGAAGAAGAGTACAAAGAGCAGAGGACATAGAGGAAGAGAGGAATACATATATATGCAGAAGAGTACAAAGAGAAGAGGACATAGAGGAAGATCATAATACATATATATTATGTAGATTCGATAATACACGGACCTGAATGCACCATATACACTGCCCTATTGTTATATCGCATCCGCCTATCGAAACTCTTATATCGCAAGTTACAAAGGGTTGTCACCCCCAAAAGCGCCGATTGTGATAAAGTATGCGGACCCGCTACAAAATTGCAATACGAATTAATACTATATTACATCCGCCATATCGCAAGTGCTTAAGGCCTTGCCGCATTGAAAGCGTCGATTCTGATATATGTTGTGGACCTGATGGTCCTATTATAACACACCCTAATGCTATATCACATCCACATGTCGGAAGTTATCTATTGCAAGTTATAAAGGGATGAGGCTATAAATTGCAATTGTGATTACACAGCGGACCCGATGAAGTTATAGACGCGGGCATAATGCATTTGAAGTCCAGCCTTAAGCATTCGTTTAGGTTTTTCCATGTATTCTTGTGTATTCCAATGAATGTATTGCTCGGGGTTCTTAAGGCCAAATGCATAAATAAACGCTTCCGCTAGTTCAGTGGGCTTGAATGATTGTGATTGCGATTGCCATTGTGACATGGTATGTGGGGCCTCCCTAATTGGTACAGTCTCTCCGTAAACAATAAAGTCGAGTGTATGAATATTATTATTGAAAATAGGGCCTTTCTATTATAGTTTTAATATGCAACATTTTTTCTATGTATTTCAGCCCTCTCTTCTGAATTAACGTATCCTTGGAGTATTGGTGAACTCAAAGAGATAGAGGAAGTCGAAAGCCGGGACGAAGGAAAAGCGAGCGTAGAGGAAGCTAAAGAGATCAAAGGATTAGGAAAGCTGAAGGACAAGCGAGCGCAGAGGAAGCTAAAGCGATCGAAGGAGGGAAGCTGAAGGATCAAGCGAGCATTGAGGAAGCCGAAGAGCCAGTAGAAAGAGGAAACCAATGGCCAGAGGCATCAGGAATATATAAAACAGAAAAAAACAAGGAAGGTGTGTGTGTGAATAGTCAGAGTTAGAGGAAGCCGAAGTTCAGGCAGAGGTGGAAGAAGCAGGAGAATTGAAGTTCAGGCAGAGGTTGAAGAAGTAGGAGAACATAAGTGAATCATAAGCTCAACAGGTTTGGGAGCAGAGAACTACAACAAAAACAGATTCTGACAGTTTACAATAAAGGGTTGGAGCCTCAGAATTGAAAGGATTGGAGTCCTTGGGATTTTGTGCTCCTAATTCCAAGATTGTTGCCTTGGCAAAATAGAGATGGTACTCTAGAGGTTGGAGCCTCACAAAAGTTGAAATTGGTGCTTGGAAACTGATTGCAACCATTTATATATTGTATCTATTTTATTGCACAAATTATATTAATAAAAGCATTTATTCCAGCTATCTATTTTTGTGTTCCATATATAAATTATTTTGTTGGTAAAAAGAACAATTGAAAAGAAATACTGATTCAACTCCCCCTCTTAGTATTTCCAACACTATGCTACAAAGTGTTCACACAAAAAATTTCACAAGAAGAACTTAGGAGGAGCAGCAGGTGAGGCATTGGCTTCACAATTTGAGCTAGACTTCACCCTTATCGCATGCATGGACAATACTGTAGTCTGTGATGGGGAGTGTGTGGTACTTGGAATTTGGTGCCTCGTTCCACATGACAAGGTGTAGATATTTTTTCAATGACCTGGACGAGAAATATCTCAAGATTCATATTCAGCCAGGTGACGAAGGAAGGTACAATGCTACTGACATTGGTACAGTAACCTTTCAAAGGGAGTTGGGATCTCCTCTTTGCCTCAAATATGTCATGTTTGTTCCAGGTAACCTTTCAAAGGGAGTTGGGATCTCCTCTTTGCCTCAAATATGTCGTCTCTGTAATAATTTTGGAAGACCATGGTTATGATATGATCTTCAACAAAAGGAAAGCATTCATGAGACACATAGCCATTGGATAGGTGACGTACATCAGGGTTCGGGAGAAGAACCTATACAAGTTGGATGTGGAATATTGTGTTGTATTAAGTAGTAAGGAAAAGAAAGTGCAAAGTCAAGATGTAAGTGAACTTTGGCATAGGATATTGGACCATTTGCATCATGGAACCTTGAAAATTATGCAACAAATAACAATTGGCCTCCCTAAAGGAGAACTTGAGCAGCAAGATGTCTGCAAAGGTTTTATCTTGGGGAAGTATGTGAAATCCACATTCCATGATCGAGAGAACAAACCACATGCAGTCTTAGAAAGAGCCCACTCTAATTTTCTGGACCTCTCTCGATAGCCTCCATTGCCAAACACAAATATATTTTTTATTTTTATTGATGATTTCTCAAGGAAGTGTTGGATCTCCTTTATGTGGAGGAAGGATGAGACGCTCTCAAAGTTTGTAGAATTCAAGGTACCAGTTGAGAAAAAATGCCAACATGAAGTTGAAGGCTCTCAGGAGCGACAATGGAGGTGAGTATAGTTCGAATGAATTCAAGGATTTCTCTGTGAAATGATGCATTTGAAGAGAGCTGAGAGCACCCCAAAACCTACAACAAAATGGGGTAGCTGAGAGAAATAACTGGAGCATTGTTGGAGCTGTGAGAGCTATGCTACATGACCAAGGCCTACCACTACATTTGTGGGCAGAGGCATGTAACAAAACAATCTACTTGTGGAACCAGATTCCTCATGGAATTCTTGGTATCATTACACCAAAGGAGGATTTCTTAGGGAGAAAGTCAGATATGTCTCACTTCACGACTTTTGGATCCTCTGTCTATTGGCATGTCTCCAAATATTCTAGGAAGAAGCTTGAGATGAAAACAGAGTTGGGAGTTTTTGTCGGTTACACCAAAACTCCACATAATTACCATGTGTACTTACCTTCCCTCATAATGACAGTTATGTGAAGCGATGAGAATTTTATGAGGAGAAAGTGACACATTTCTTTCTTGAGAGGGAGCTTTATATCCCACTAGAAGAGGGGATTTTAGCTCCAAAGGAGGAGCCTTAGGAAGTTGCAGAGTAGCCACAAATAGAGAGGAGACATCCACTTGAGCATAACCATCTAGAGAAGGGAGAAAACGAATCAAGGAAGTTGATAGACTTGTGAAGGATGCGAGGGAGAATGTGGGAACTCCAAATTTGTTCAGGAAAAGGAGGTCACCTGAGAGGTACACTCGCTACATAGCTCTAATGACTGAACTTGTAGAGACTGACCTATCCTCTATTGAGGAAGAAATAGAGAAACTTGTTTGGATTGATGCAATGGTGGAAGAATATGAATCCATCATGAAGAAAAATGTTTGGGAAGTGGTCCCAAGACCTGCAGATAAATCAGTTGTGGGTTTGAGATGGATCTTCAAGGTTAAACATGAAAAAGATGGGAGCATAGAGAAGTATAAGGATAGATTTGTGGCCAAAGGATTCTCTCAAGTTGAGGGAATTGAAAATGAGGAAACCTTCACTCCTATAGCAAGATATTTATCCATTAGATCAATTCTTGCATTGGTTGCATAGATGGGGTGGAAGATCTACCAGATGGATGTAAAAACAACATTTATCAATGGTGTTGCTAAGGAGGAGGTGTACATTGAGAAACCATAAGGTTTTGAGACATTTTATTGGGAGTATCATGTGTTCAAACTCAAGCGAGCATTGTACGGTCTCAAACGGACACCCTGTGCTTGGTACACTAGGATCATGAATTATCTCATTGGTTTGGGATGTAGGAATTTACAGGGTAAGTTCCTCAGACAGAACACCAGAAGGACACCGCTCACAAACAGATCACAGATCAATACACCAGTATTTTGACGTGGTTAAAACCCTCAGAGAGGGAAACAGTCCACGGCCTGCGCCAACGTGGCTACTACAGGCAATTTATTAATAAAAGAATGAAAATTTACATAAGCTTCTCTCATGCACGGTTAACCTACAAATGACCCTCCATGCGCTTTAAATAGAATTCATGGACCAATCGGGTGTCAAGCCACGGATCAAGTGTCGGTAATACCGAGGAGAGAATGAACCGTCGGATCACTACATATCGTGACCGTCGCATTGTAAGTTACAAAATGTACAACGGTAAAGAAACACACTTTACCTAACTCTATACTAGACCAAGTTGAACTTAACTATTTCCTATGTGTCGGAATATCCTAACAATCATCATTGTTAAAATATGCTAAAGTATGCATTTTCTCTTAGCCATTGAAACCTTATTCAATGTTGTTGGTATCTTTGGGATGCACAAGTAGAGTCTCATCAAAAATTTGAATCTCTTTCTTCTGAACTTCACAATATTGAGTGTTGATTTAATAGATGAAAAATGGAATACAAAGTAATGGAAAGGTAAGATGAAATTCACAAGTCTAAGACAACGCTCACATTGAAGTCTGCTCACACTTACTCTTACATTTATGAAGCCATATTTGAATACACTTATAAAAATACAATATAGTTTAAGAGTTTAAATAAACTACTAAAGAATAAAATTTTAAAAAAAATAAGATTAATAATCTAAATGAGGCAATAACAATATATAACAAAGTCTAAAAAAGCCTATATTAGAATGTTCTCCATTTTTCTATTAACACCTCCTTTAATAAAGAAATGTTTTCTCAACAACACTAAATTGGTTTTTAAATATTTCAATCTTTGTCTTTCTAAGTCTTTTTGAAAATGTTAGCCATAATTTCATTTGTGATACAATAAATTAGATAAATCTAGTTTGGATGCATGGGTATTGGGTTTCAATGTTCTTTGATCTAGCATGATACTATGCATTTTTAGCTATGATGATCATATTTTATAACCATTGACATTTTCTTTTCTTGTCCCACATTTTGAAGAATCCACTTGAACCAAATTGCTTCACAAGTATCACTACATAAGGCTTTTCACTCACCTTCAGTTGATGACAAAGAAATAGTTGTTTTTTTCTTATTGCTCCATTGGATGATCCCAATTCCAAGGCTAAATGCACATCTTATGGTGGATTATGTCATTAATATTTCAGCCCAATCTGAACTAAAAAAACCTGCCAACTCAACATCAAATTTATCATTATATTTAATACCAAAATTAACAGTCCCTTTCATATATCAAAGGACTCTCTTCATTGCTTTCCAATATATTTCATGGGCCTTAGCCATGTATTGACTAAGGATGTTGATTGAATATGCTATGTTCAGCCTAGTTGTAGTGAGATAGTTTAGACTCCCCCAAGATGACAATAAAGTGCACCATCCACCTCTTTTGTCTCATCATCAATGCAAAATTAACATTATGTTCTAAAGGAATTGGCATTGCCTTTCATTGATTCATATTGAATCTTTTGAGTAGCTACCTTGTATATTTGCTTTGTGTGACTAGTGTCTAGCCAACTTCTCTCCATAGCTCAAGACCTAAGCAATAATGCAATTCACCATGGTCTTTCACATCAAAACCATGTGACAATTACCTTTAATTTCTTCAACAAGCTTAGATCCATTGCTTGTTATATGGTAAGATCATCAACATAAAAGGAAATCAAAGAAATTTGCCCCTTTTTATCTAGCTTGATATATAAGTTACGATCACTCTTACATTTCTTAAAACCTTTCTAAATAAAGGAATAAATCTTCACATATCAAGATCTTTGTCCCTATTTCAGCCTATAAAAGGCTTTCTTTGATTTAAAAACAACATGCTCTTGACCCTTCATTACAAATCCTTCTAGATGAGCAAGATATACTTCTTCCTCTAATTCATGATTGAGAAAAGCATATTTGACATCTAACTATTGTAGTTTCCAATTGTTTTTTGTAGTTAAAGAAATTGTCAATTTGATTGTGTTTAGCTTAGATATAGGTGCAGAGGTATCTTCATAATCAATTCCCTCTTTCTATGAATATCCCTTTGCAACCAATCTAGCTTTGGATCTATCTATAGTACCATCAATGCTAAATTTGGGTTTGAACAACCATTTACAACTTATGGGAACTTTGTTTTTAGGAATTCAATTAATTCTCATATATTATTTTTCATCATGGACTCATATTCTTCATTTATCGCATCACTCCATTCTTTATGTTCTTTATCTTGTTCAAAATTGAAGGCCTATATGACATTGATTACTTCAATCATCAAGGCATAGCCTTTATACATTACAAGCAATTGAGTTTGGCATGATGACCTCCTTGGTGCTTCACTGATATCACCTACTCTTGGTGTGCTTTAGCTACATTAAGTGTCCATGTTGTTGTATTCTTCCTCCTATTTCTATTCTGGTTTATCATCTGCTACTTGTTTAACATTATCATCATAATAATAAGGAATATTTTATGCAACATAATTGTCCACTTTATGGATTTTATCAACATGCTCATGAAATAACATGTCTCTATTTGCAAACATTATTTTTCGCACAGGTAAACATATTATATGCTTTGTGATCAGAACTATATTGAGCATTAAAACTTATATCTATCTATATATCTATCATATCTATCTAATTATATATATATATATATAATATATATATATATATATATAATATATATTATATATATATATATATATATATATATATATATAATATATATATATATTGAATGATGGTGTTTTTTATAAGAAGGACCCTGACTTAAATAAGCTTTACGGAACCTTTTCGAGGAGCGGCATGATCTTTGATTGTGCCCCAATTACATAATTAATTAATTACGTAACAACGACTATTTTTGGAAAAAGTATTATGTCTCCTAGGAGGCTTCATCCTCTAGTAGATTCTCCACTTGCTAAGGTATTCGTTAATTATTCGAAATCACAACTTCCTTTCCCTGGTGGTAACAATTCCTTTTGGTTCTAAGATGAACTTTCCTTCATCATCTAATATAAGAAGCGTTGTATGTGCTCATTGGTGTCTCCCCAATGTTTTTTTAAGACAAAATATATGGAAAACATTGTGAGATCCACTGTTGCTTAGAAGGCTTAAGTTGTATGCAACTTGGTTGATCTTTTTGTTAATATGATGTGGTCCATAAAACTTTGGCACGAATATTTTTTTTTCTTTTTGTTTTAGGGATAATTGCTTGTAAGGCTGAAGTTTAACAAATACCCATTCTCCAACTTCAAATTCTCTCTTTGTTCTGTGTCGGGCAGACTACTACTTCATGTGATTTCGTGCAATACTTAGATTTTCTTTTAATGTTTGAAAATATTTTTGGGTTTCTTCTAAATTCTCCTTAACTGCTGGAACTTTTGTCTTGGAAATGGCCAAATCCTTCCATTTGGGAGGTTCATATCTGTACAGAACTTGAAATGAGGTCATCTTTGTGGAAGTGTGACAAGTTGAATTGTAGCACCATTCAGCGAGATGTAACCATAGAGCCACTTGATTTTTTGGCCTGATGCATAGAAATGAAGGTAGTCTTACAAGCATTTATTCATAGTTTATGTTTGACCATCTGTTGAAGGTAGGCTTATAAGCATTTATTCATAGTTTCTGTTTGACCATCTGTTTGAGGATGATATGCATAACTCATGTTGAGGTATGTTCCAATATGTTTGAAAAGCTCCTTCCAAAAATTCACCTTAAATTTAAGATCTCTGTCACTAACAATGACTTTAGGAAATCCATGTAATTTTATAGATATTCTTGGAAAATATCTTGGCGATCTATTTTGCTGAATCTGATTTCCTCATTCCTATGAAGTGTGCATATTTGGTGAGTATGTCTATCACTACAATAATTTTATCTTTCCATTCTGACATGGGTTATGCTTCAATAGAATCCATTTATATTTCTTCCCATTTTTGGTTTGACATTGATCACATTCTGCTACATATTTTTTAATATCGTTATTCATACCCCTCCAGAAGAATGATTGAAAAGCATTATAGTAGGTTTTAAAGAATCTTATGTGTCTTGTTGACAATGAATTATGCGAATCTTGGGTTTAAATTTGGAATTTGAATTGAGATACATTCTTCCCATGTACCATTTTAGAATATCGTTTTTCCATTCAAATTTTGAATTGTGAGGAAGGTTATTGATTATAGCACCTGTTTCTAATTCTTTTGCATATTCACTTCGAATATCATTGAGCCAATTAGGAACAACAATCGAAACGACAAGCAATGATGGTTCTTCATCTTTCCTAGGCAAAGGATGAACTACTTAGATGTTATCCTTCCCTTTTTTATGTAATATATCCATGTCAAAGGCAACAATTTCTTCAATCCATTTCTGTTGTTCTGTAGATAGATTTTTCTATTGCAGGAGATGTTGAAGACTATTATGATCTGTTCATATTAAGAACTTACTTCCCAAGAGATATTGTCTCCATTTAGCTAAAGCATGCATAATAGCAAGAATTTCCTTTTTGTATGTAGACTTCAAATGTTCTTTCTTATTGATCTTCCTGCTTTCAAACATGAGTGGGTGGCCTTCATGCATTAGTACTACTCCTATATCAAAACCTGAAGCATCACACTCAATTACAAATGGTTTTGAAAAGTTTAGAGTTTCCAATACAAGGGAATTAGACACAAATTCTTTCAAGTCTTAAAAACACTTTTGTGCTTCATCATTCCATGGAAATGATTTCTTCTTTAGAAGGTTTGTTAGGGGTGTGGTTATATGGGCATATTGTTTTATAAATCTTCGATAATATCCGATCAATCCTAAGAATCCTCTAGCTTGGAGATATTCCCTGGTTTAGGCCATTCCCTTATAGCCTTTACCTTATTAGGATCTAATTTAACTCCTTTGGATATTATATATCTGAGATAGTCTACTTCCTCTTTCCCAAAAGTGCATTTGGACTTTTTGGCATAGAACTAATGCTTTTCTAATACATTAAGGACTTGATCCAAATTTTGTAGGTGTTGCTTCCATCATTTACTATAAATTAGAATGTCATCAATGAACACTAACACAGACTTCCTTAGATATGGATGGAATATGTCGTTCATAGTAGCTTGGAATATTTTTAGTGCATTGGTTAAACCAAAATATATTACTTTAAACTTGTGATGACCTTCATGTGTTCAGAACATATTTTTTGTTATGTATTCTAGCCTTATTCTAATTTGGTAATACCCTGATCTTAAGTCCAATTTTGAGAAGTATTTACCTCCGTGTAGTTCATCCAACATTGCATAGATAAACCGGATTGGAAACTTGTTTTTAATTTTATTTTGTTTAGTCCTCGATAATCGATGCATAATCTAAATGATCCATCTTTCTTTCGAGCTAATAGAACTAGAGATGCATAGAAACTTCCAATTTTTGTGATAATGCCACATTTTAAAAGATCTTGGACTAATATTTCAATTTCAGTTTTTTGATGATGTGGATATCAATAGAGCTTGATGTTGATGGGATTTGATCCTCAATTGACTCCATTTGTATGCTCGATTTCTCTTTTAGGAGGAAACTTCATTGGAAGATATTGGAATACTATTTCATGCTTTTGAATTAGCTCTTCGACCTTCGGTGCTTCTTCATTGACCAAATTTGAAGTAAACATTTTAAATTGATGACACTGTACTAAATAAGCTAGTGCTCCTTTCCAGATCATTTTAATCCTCTTGGATGATGATACAATTTGATTCTCAAGGGGTTGGAACCCATATAGCTTATATTTATTCCCTTCCCATTTAAATTTAATAAATTTCTTTTGTTGATTGGCAGAGTAAGTACCTAGTGTTTGAAGCCGTTGGATACCTAAGACCACATCCACTCCTCCTAATGATACAATGTAGAACAAATATTCTAGATTATAGCCGTGAATCTGTATTTTGACTTTACAACATTTCCCCACCATTCATCTTAGTTACCATTAGCTACCATAACCTTCATGTTGGGCATGGAAAGTGTGAAAATGTTGATTATTTTCGCCATAGTTGAGTCCAAAAAATTATGGGTGCTACCGGTATTGATCAAAACCATTACATTTCTCTTCTTGATATGTCCTTTTAATTTTAATGTCTAGGGCTGCGATATACCTGTCATAGCTGATCATGACACTTGTGGTATATTCTCATTATCTAGTTTTGGTGAAAATTATGGAGAATCTTTGATTTCTTCTATGTCTAATTCTTCATTTTCTGAATCATTAGTTGCTTCACATTTATGCAAGTTCTTGGTTTCTTTTCCTTCAACAAATCTATGTCTAGGGTCCCATTTTTCTCCACAACATCTGCAATTTGCCTCTTTCATTTTTTACGTTTCCAAGTTAGTTTATTCTCCTTCATGAAGATGCAGTGGAACATATTTTGTGTTATCTGTCTTCACATCTTGAGAAAATCTTCGTCTCGAATATACACTTTCAACTTTAGACCACTGCATATTTTCAGTAGATTTTTCCTTATGTCTCGCTCCCTCTATAGAAGTGATGTCATGAATCTCAAGCACAACCTAGATATGGGGTTTAATTCTTGTGGTGTATGATTGAATGGAACACATTTCTGATAATCTAGGTACTCATGTAGCTAAAGTCTCCCATTCTTGGGTGTATTAGTCCACAAATCTCTTTTTTGTAGTCAAGTGAGTGTCGAGAATAGCTCTTCTTCCTTGACACCTTGGAACCTTTTAAAGAATGCATTTTTGAATTTCCTCCAAATCATAGAAAGTGTCACCTTTTTTCCACCACATATACCAATTATATGCATCATCTTCCATTTGCATGGATGCATGCCTAAAATTTTCATCATCATTGTCAATACCATAAATCTCGAAATATTCTTTTGCTCTATTAAACCATGCAATGGTTCACTTCTCGTTACTTTCAAATTTGGAGAGTTAAAGTTTTTCTCTTCGTTGATATGTCACAACTATTGGAGTAAAAAGAAGTTATTGATTCGCAAGCTGCATATTTTGAAATTTGTGTTACTATTTTTTTGATGGGGTATGCACGATACTTTTGGAGACTCGGGTTTCTCATGTGATTATGACGATTTTGACGAATCTCGAGAATTGATATGTTGATTTGCTTCATTATTCTGGGGTATTTGATCAGGTGTAATCTTCAACTTTTCACAAATACAAGTCAACATCACCATTGATTGACTATGATTTAGATTCATCGTAGTTGAAAGGATTGCATGCTCCTTTTTAAATTCGTTATGGTTCTGATTGAGTTGACTTTCTATTCTCTTTATTGTATTCTGGAGCTCCTCAATGTTTTCTCCATGTCCCGTCACCTTAGTCTCGAGATCTATCATTATTTATTAAAATCAGTCATCGACATTGATGAAGACATTAATCGGGTATGAGCTGGAGTATACTTATCCAGCTTAACCCTTTTTCTTATCTTGACCCTAATTTTTTTAAAATAAATCTATTAACTATATTAAATATATATATAAGTATATTTATATACTATATAAGTATATAGTATTTATTTATTATATAATGTTCACGATTATAAAATCAAAGTGCAGTGTTTCGTTGTTCAATGAACAACGTCGTTAACTGAGATTGGACACGATGACAATGATGTTAACCAGAGATTTGGATGTGAGCGCAGTAGGGACAGTGGACGAAGGTAAATAAGACTGGAGGACGCGGCTTGGATGGATCAGAAAGGAGGAGATCGACAATGCAATGGGGGATGGAGTGGAAAATAGAATAGAGTTTTTGGGAATGATGGAAGAACATTGATCAATGTCGTTGAACAAGAAGCAGGAGCTCGAGGAGCATCTGACTCTAATACCACCTCGAGCATTAAAACTTCTAAATATTTGTAACATGATAAAATGATTTACTTCTAAATATTTGTAAATGGCTTGTTGGTTTGTTTATATCCATAAAGAGCTTTGAAAGGAGTTTTATGGTCTTAACTTTTAGTTGGACTCTTATTTTTCAAATAAACGCTAGTACTAATAGCTTCAACCCAAAAATCATTAGTAGGATTTTTACCTTCTGTCATGTTTAATATAGCTTCCACTAAGATTCTATTCTTTCTTTCAATGAATTCATTTTGTTATGGAGTATGTGGCACCATGAACTAGTGCACGATTCCATAGGTTTTTCAAATTATACTTGATGAATGCACTTGATGTATATTTCCCCCCTTGATCTAATTAGAGGATCTTGTTGTATTTACTTGTTTGCTTTTATCCATATTTTTAAATTATTTAAAGCATTTAAATACACCATGTTTCTTTCTCATAATGTAAACCCATATATATTTTGTGCAATCATTAATAAAGACCAAGAAATAGTATGCTCCTCCAAGTGATTTTGTCTACATAGTACAACACACAATTGTAAGGACAAGTTCAAAAATGTCTCCTTTTTTTTTATCTATATCAATCAATAACTCTTCCTTATAAAAGTTCCCTAACGCACACCCTTCACATGTGCTATGTTCATTTTCATGCAATGGAAGTCTCTCCATCATTCTCTTTTCTTGTAGTAGAAATTCATGATAGTTAAGGTGACCATATCTTTTGTACCATAAATCTTTTGTTGTAAAGGTTGTAGCTTCCAATGCTTGTCA
>APFE030156168.1:0-14041 GCA_000404065.3 Pinus taeda
TCCTGCACATTCTAAGTTTCGTGGGGTCACCAAGTGAGTAGAATTTAATATAGCTGTTTTTCCACATTCTACTGTTCCAACGTGATGTGAGTATTTAATGGCCATGGTTGCAGAAATAGGTGGACGGATAGATACCAAGCCCATCTTTGGGACGGTACCTGGAAAAAGCAAGGTGCCAAGCGAAATGGTAAACCAGGTTCGTGTTCATTTCATTTCATTTTTTTGTTGGTGATTAAATATTTGTAGTTTTGGGTTAAAGTAAATATATTTTAATATGTTTAAATCATAGTTACTCATGCATGTATGTGTAACATGTACCACTTTCGCTTAACAACACGGCGTCCAATATTGCAGTCTATTTGGGTGAGTAAAATTCTCCCACGGACATGGAGCTGCGTATTTTTATCTCTTTATTTTTTTTCTTTTCTTTTCCTTTTAATAACTTTGGGGTTTTGTGTGTATTTACTGTAACAGGTGCATACGATTCGGCAGAATGCGCAGCAAAAGATTACGATGTTGCAGCGATTAAATTCTGGGGTTTAACTGCCAAAACCAACTTTCCAGTATGACTTCTTTCTTGGTTTCATTGTATTCAATGTTGTTGTTTTGGTTTTATTATATCAAAATTTTGGTATTTTTTGCATTAATCCTTTTTATCCCTCTACATTGCAAACTCCAAACCTCTGATCTAAAGCTAGTGGCTCACACAAGATTTGAGCAGGTCAAGAAGGAACCTACTATGATACCATGTTAAACACACATGGACAACAAAGGAATTTGAAAGATAAAACATGAGAGTGCAATTTTTATTGACAAATGATTTACATTTGTAGTACATATTGTGACCATTGGGTTTCACATCTCAAGGTCTCTTGGACTACTTTGTCTATTCGGCTTCCACACTAACCCATTGAGGATTAGGTGTCCAACAATTTTTACATTCATATTCCATAAGTCATATTTCACTTTTCCTTCTTTTCACATTCTACGGCTGATCCCATTACACAGCTAATTTGATTCTATAGCTACAAATTACTTATAACCTCTGGCACAATTGTACAGCTCACAAATAAATCATGAATGCAGGGAAATTGAAGAATCATGTTTTGGAGATCAGCCATGCTCAAAGTACTTACGGATCAACACCAAAATAATTATCAAGCAAAAGGTTAAGTTCTAAAGGTAAAATGAAAAATTTATTTCAAACAACAGGTTACAAACATAAGTCATGTATAATATGAATGCTCATATGTCTGCTTTAGAAGTCATCATTTGATTTGACTACCACTTCATGATACCACATCTCTGCCACATCTTCCAAATTCAATACCAAATAGTCTATAATGATTTCATCATACCACACCTCCACTACTTTCTCCATACTTTTTACTTAAACGGTCTCTAATAACTTCATTTCTTAATGGTCAAAACTGTGATGTGACCAACGTATTCATGTCTCTACAAACCATCACCGTCTACTTATTCCACACAAACCCATAGTTTTTTGTCACCATACCCACAGTCAGTCCATTTCATAGACCAGGAGAGTAATTCTTAAGGTTAGAAAATTCTACGAAACAGAGACCATGGGACTCATTGTCAGGGTAGAGCCCGTAGGGGAAAAGTTTATGGAAGGGTACCCACAACTCAAGGAGATGATGTAGAAGACTGGATGGTTCAATTTCATTGAAACTTTTGATGTATATCACAAGGAGATCAAAAAATATTTTGCTAGATAATTCGATGGTACAGAAGTAGAGATTGGAGACATTAAATTTGCAGTAACAAAATCTTATATAGCAAAGGCTACAGAATTGCAAAAACTTGGTGAGAGATGGTTCAAAAATAAATAATTTCATAGTGAATCATGGAAGGTAATCCTCAGGAACCAAGGTATGGATGTCACTATGTTTAGAAAAGGAATTCTTATTTCAACACTTAAAAATAAATGGAGAAGCATGATTTTGATATTACAAAAATTTATTACCTGTGAGAGAAGATTTGGATGCATGTATGTTTATCATATACGTTTATTGATGAACTTTCTAGAAAATGGAAACATCAACCTCCCTTTCTTCCTTCTAAACAATCTAAGGAGGATGGCTTCAAATGTACAGAAGAAAATAGAATTCATAGACACAACTATGTACCATCTGGGTTGGTAAAAATACTGGTTGAGTATCATCTTAAAATAATAGGAGATACTTGGGAAAACTTCTTGATAAGAAACTATTTCCAAGAGACACCAAAATCACCTGAAGAGGGTAATGTCAGAAGGAGTCAGAGAAAAATGACTAGTATGACCATTCAAAGAAAACCCGAGTCCTCCACACAGAAAAATGATGAAGATCCAGTCTCTGAGATAGAGATCAGGGAGCAGATCAAGCAAAAAGGAAAGATAAAAAAGAAAGCTGGTGGAATTACTGAGAACAAACATGAATCTTCATTACAACAAGATGATGAACAACTAATCTCTGAAAATTTGACAGAGATTAAGAAACAAATCAAGAGGAAGGAAAAGATAGGAAAGGAGAAAAAGGGTACAAAGGAGAAGAACATAAACCCCCTACAACTTAGAAGAAGCTCTAGAATTTGAGGTATGGTAAAGAAGGTATCATCAAAGGGAAAAAAATTTCATAAATCTAGAAGAAGAAACCCTAATACCATCTCCTGAAAATGTTCCATTTACATACAGCCCTCAAAACTCTCCTAAACAGTATTTTGAAGGCATCCCTAGTAGAGGATCCCCATGCATAGACCCAATGCAACAACAAATTTATGATTACATAGAACCACTGGAAAAGAAAAGTGCCTCAATTGATCCAGGATCCTTAGCCAATCCAAAACAACCTATCAATCCACAAGAACCTCTTACTAACTCTCTCAAATAGGAAATCTATGAGTTAGAGATATTGAACAAGTATATCAAGAAATAAAATGAAACCCTGAAGGAACAAAGTAAATTAGATAAAGCCAATCATGATAATATAGTACTGCACCTAGGGCTATGGTACAAGAAGAATAGGAAGTTGAAGAGGAAGAATAGAAATTTGAACAAAATAGTCATCAACCTTAAATACATATTTCTCATAAAGAAACCCAGGATGGCAGTCACTTCAAAGAGGAGCAAGAGAAGAAGGTTAGATGTACTCGTAGAGGTATCTGAGAAGATGCAATAGGAAAGAAGAGTTCATAGTTTTGGCAAAATTGCATGGGGACATGCAATGATTTTGCAGTGGGGGTATGTTGGACCTCAGAATTACTCTCTCTTTGACAACTTTTCCCACTTATTTCTCTTATTTTCCATAAAATACAGATCCCCATCACTGATAAATGATAGATTTTGTCTCAAGGAAGAAATTAAATGATTGACATGTTATACTTTTATGTTTTTTCTATTTGAAATAAGTTTTCGAAAATTAGCTATGGATCACATCCTATTCTGTAGCTAACCATGTGTTCTATAGCTACTTCCAGGTTGAACAGGTTACAGGTGTCAAACGAAGAAACTGGCCACATGGCCATCTTTGGAATCATCTGGACATGGATCCTATCCTAGTCAACCAGTCCAGATTGACAAAAAAGCCATCTCAAGACCACAATCAAAGGAGGAGTCAAACGGAGAAACCCAAGAGAAATAGGACTCTTTGTCCACTCTTCATGGTTAGTTAATAAAACCTCACAGTTTTGTTGCAGTAATAACTCGAACCAGCCACTGGTGATAATGGTTTCATGCAACCATCTTGCTGACTTAAAGACACCTGTAACTGATCAACCACTTACACAGAACTGTTGTAAACGTGTAGACCACCTTTAGCTAATTCTCTCAAAAGACAGTTAGGAATATTTCTTTAAATATCATTTGTACAGAACTAAGAAAAAGGTTCGAATTTTTGGATGTGCTAAACTTAGATTAGAGCTCTGTAATTTTGGAACTTGTTTTCCTGTTAATAATATGAAGCCTTGTTTGACCAAGTGATCATTTGAAAGAATATCTTAAGCTAATTAGCAGCTAAACTTAGTCAGTGGCAGAGGGCCCCCGCACTGAAGGAGGTTTTTCTTTTTATTTGTTTACTGTTTAGTTTCAATTTCATTATTTACTTTTAGCAGTATTTGTAGTTTAGGTTGATTCCCTGTAGTTTGTTTTCTTTTAGTTTTGATCATAGCATAATGTTAGAATTCGATGGTGTAGTCTTGTTTCTTCAATCTATTTCATAAAGGAAAGAACTTTGTTTTTAAACAAGGTAAGGTTGAAAAGTAATAAGGATGCATTGTTGATTAGTGTACTTATTGTTTGTATCCACTGTTATTTATTTCCTAGTGCATATTTCCAATGCACTGTGTGAATAAATGTTTTTAACCACCATTTCAAGTTGATGTCCATCCTAAACTAAGTGGTTAAACATTCATTTTACACAAGGATTGAAACCAATCAGTTATTTTCTGCATGTTTTACTTAGTTATTTGGACCACATAGTACAGGAAGGTGCTTGTTTGGGTACCTGGAAGTACTTCGGTTAGCTTCATTCTCTGTAATGATTTCAATTTTCCTTACAATTTCACCTTTTAATTTTTTTATTTAGGATTAAATGTCAAGATTGGATAGATGCTCTGCTTTTCCTTCCTTTAACTTAGATTTTGATTAGTTCACCTTTAGGAAATTTAGACTTAGTTTCTGATAATTCCAGCTATACATCATTAGGAATCAAAGAAACCCCTAAAACAAAACAGTATAAAAATACAAAACAACGAAGTACGAAGGGTTAACTAGCACATACAGTGCACTACACTTTATCAGCTTACAAGCCTCGGTTGATAATTTATCCAAAATAGTTTAGGAAACTAAATTGACTAAACAGAAGCACGCTAAACTCTCGATGGCATTGTCTTGACCCATAAGACCATCCACTCCATACAATTTCATAAAACAAGATTTATGTCGCTAAAAATAGCTCTATCAAAATATTATGACTGCCTAAATTGAGATTATCTGTTAGCAATTCTCCGGACTTTTGGATTTGCTGATGAATGGGTCGATTTGATCAGATCCCTCATCTCCACCCCTTTTTTCTCAATCCTAATCAATGTATCCCCTTCGACAACCTTCATACCTTCTAGAGGAATCCAACAAGGGGACCCCATATCCCCATTCCTCTTTATTATTGCAGCAAAGGGCCTTGGAAGAATGATAAAGGCCGCTAAGAAATCAAACTTGTTTGATGACATCCACATGCACAGAGCTCATGTTCATATGACACACCAATAATTTGTGAACAATAATATTTTATTTGGTAAGGCTACTATTTTGGAAGATGCCCAGTTGAACAACATTATGGTGGAATTTGAAGATGCTTATGGTATGATCGTAAACAAGAACAAATTGCATATTTATTTCTTCCTTACTCACAAGCCAATTCAATCTTGTTTGGCTAGAGTGTTGGGCTTCACCATTGGATCTATTCCCTCTAAATATCTAGGGTACCTCTTATATTTAATCCCCTTTACATTTCTCCCTGGAAAGACCTCTCCTCCAAGCTATCCAAGAAGTTATCGAACTGGACCTTCCATGTCCTCAACATGGCCAGAAGATCAACTATTTTGAAATTTGTACTATAACCAATGCTGATGTATCAACTGTCCACCCTCGTTGCCCCCAAATGTATATACTTAGATTTAAAACCAATATTCAGACGATTCCTTTGGATTAGAGCATCCACAGACCGGAAATGACTACTTTTTGCATGGCATAAGCTATTCCTCCCGAAGGCTCTGGGAGGCTTGAGTATGAGGGATCCTACAATCCTCAACGCCACTCTGGGGGAGAAACTATGGTGGAGATGGATTCAAGGGGGAGATGAGATTTGGAAAAACAATCTGAAAACAAAAATACAGATAAAGGAAATCCCAATAAGCCCTCATCTGTGAACCTCTTCCAAGTATAGGGACGGTAATTTGGAATCATGCCAATCAAAACAGTGATATGATCCATGACCATTTGTTTTGGGAAGTCAAGAATGGGAAGTAATGCCTTTTTTGGAGGGAATCCTCACAACAGTTCCCTTGTATTGCACAATATCCATTTCTCTCAAACTTGATGCCCGTTTTACACTTGATCGTAGTGACTCGGGTGGTGGACTAATGGATCAAAGAGGTCGATGATCAGGAATGGTAGAGATGGAAGTCAGATACATAATGGATGTTGGATATTCCTTAGGGGGTCTGCGAGAATTTGGGAGGCCATCTTTCACAGAGGCATGTCCATGTATCACAAGAGCGAGATAAGCTCAGATGAAACTTCTCTACTACTAGACTAAATACTATCCAATCGTCAAAGTACACCTCCAGAAACTTGTGAATAAATTCCTAGAATGCTGAGACTATCACCTTGAAAATGGAGGAGAATTTGTTAGGCTAAAAGGTATAACTGTAGATTGGAATGAACCCCACTTTGTAGTGAAGGTAGTCTTGCATCTATCCTCCGGCACAATATTAATTTGGTGATATCCCAAAAATCCATCTTTGAATGAATAAGCCTCCTATCCATCAATGTTTTCTAGAACTTCATCATGCAAACATGCATCATTTGACTTCTTCAGATCTACGCAGGTCCTTATATCACCCTTTCTTTTCTTTTCCTAGACCACCATTGGACTAACCCATTCTGACTCTTCTATTGGCTCAATTATATCTCCTGCAAGCATCTTATCCAACTCTTCTCTTACCTTTTACTTGTACTTGGGGTTTAGTCGATATGGATGCTCCTTAACTCACTTCGTATATAACTTTAAATTGATCTTCATCATACCCAAATCACCTACTATACCCTTCAATTCAGAGAAGTTTGTCATAAATATATCTTGATATTTGTGCAATAATTTAGCAACCTTGCCTACCATGTCTTCATAGTCACTAATATGCAAAATTTGGTTCTTCTTCTGAGCCAAGATTTACTTGTTTTGCCTCTACCCATTGTCATATATTAAGGATCTCTACATCAGGTCTTACAACTTCGTGTAGTCCCTTTGAGTCAGGGATATTGATATTTTGCGAATCCTCATCGCCTTCTTGCATAGTAACATTGTAGAATTCCAAAGCATGTTGTATTTGCACGCTCCAGTTAGGCTCCATCCATGTTATGGGTTCTATTGGTGTTCAAAAGATCGCTGACTTAATATTTTGAAGTGCCCCATCAATCCATTTGAATCCATCTTTAAAGCTGAATGTTAGCAGGAAACTCTCCTTCATTTCATACCAATCAACAGTCCCATGTCGTAGCTCCATCTCCAAATACCAGTTCATTGGTATAACATCTAAGGTATGAATAAAGATATGTACCCACTCCAGTTGAGGTACCTCACCCCAAGCCTTAGTCCATCAAGCGAGATGTTCGCGTGAGTCATCCTTGTATACTTTTCACTAAGCCATGTTTTTGTGGAGCCAAATATTAATCTCATTACTCTAAGATATTGCTTCTAATCAACAATATTATCCTTGTGGTTTCCCCACCATCTTGCAGGTATAGCTCTTAAAGCCAAATCTAGATCCTTGAAATTGTGCTCCTTTGGCACGTCTCTTTCAAAATGGTCAAACAAAATATTAACATCATTTAGCCCCTCATAATAAGGAAATTTATGTACCTCATGCAATCGATTTTGTCAGTTTTCTAATTCTTCATATGAGTTTGATTGGCATGAACTATCCTTCTCCCAACTGATCTGTCCATCCACAGTGGGATTAATCCAGTATTTGTCTCACGCAGTGTGATTATATATGTGATCAATGTCTTCATCATCATAGTCATCATGGATTGGCTTTGTGTATTGTGCACCTTGAGCTCGATCCAATGGAACAACTACTCTAACGCCGTTCTTTTCAAGTACCATGCTCCACTTCTTTAACTTAATAATAGGATTCACGTCAAAAGCCCAATCAATCCCGAGCAATGCTCGGTATGGATTAATGTCATCTATTATTTCAGTAACTTCAAAATCTATGAGCACACTCTCTCCCTCAATATCTACAACCACTCCATGTGGATGACCCATCAGAATTACCCTTTGTTGGTTTTCCATGCACAACTGGATTGGAAACCACTACAACATAGGTTTCCCCATATGTTCCCAAGTCTTCTTTGGTAGTACATTAGCATAAAATCCTAAGTATATAATTACCTAGTCCATGTCGAATTCACCAATTTGTGTTATCAACTGCATCTCCCTACCAGTCCTCTTCTTGCTTCGGTTCACCTTATTCAATATCCGCTATTTTGGTAATATCCTGTCTTTACTAGCACACTTATCTATGAGTTCTTGTAGCCCTTCAACTACCTTGTAACCCCTAAGTAGCTTCATGCCTGTCTACAGAAATGACTTTAGCAATGTAGGATCAAAGTCCTCCGTCGCAGTAATTTCTTCAAATTTCTCTTTTCATGGGACTATTTGTATCTGAGTTCTAGACATAGAAATTGCTAGATCCATAAAACTTTTTCTAGCCTCCATAAACGTCTCCTTTTCTCTTTGTAAGTCAAATCCAACATTCTTCATTCCAGCCTTACGAGCCCATGTATCCAATATCAATTGTTTTCCTTCTACATTGTCTTTACTAGTGGCTACACCACTTCACATTTCTATATTGACACTAGGATTGTCTTCATGTGGCTCATATATCACCATCTGAATGTTCTCCTTCGTCTGTCGGTTCTTCTTTTCCTACATCTTTGCTATTAATATAGGACAATCTTCTATAACATGATCAATTTTCTTATAGTATTGACAAGAAGGATGGGTTGGATTCTGACAATTGCGTGCAATATTCCCTGGTTCTCCATAGTTGTAGCAGATGATCTCGCCCCTACCTCTTCCATTGCCTCCTTCTCGTCCTCTTCCCCATCCTTGGAATCCTTAATAAGCCACAAGTGAGCCTTGATCATTCTATATGTGAGTTTCAGCCTCCATGCTATACATTGGGGTTTTTTCTATCATCAAGTCATAACTTCAACAATCTCTTTCATCATGACCAATCAATTTACAAAAGTTGCAAAATAGTTGGTTTGATGACTATACAAACTTTTGCAATAGATAAAATTTTTTAGTCAGATGTAGTCATGACACTTGGTAGATACTACACCAAATAATTGAACCAACACTTGATCGAGTAGGAGACTCTTGTTTGAGTGGGTTAGGACCTCCCACAATTATATAGTCTCAGTACGTAAGTATTGATCCTTATAGTGGCTTACTGCCTTTCACTTCATGCACCAAACTTGAGGGCATATTCTCGATTGACCCTCCTTTCTCTTCTTCAGATCCCGCAACTCCATATGTAGGCTAGCTAATGTGACTGGATTTGTTAGGCTACTATATTCATGTCCTAGATGAGTGAAGCCTCCAACTTCATCACAATCTCTAATGCTTCAACGTGAGATTCGATCTTCTGGTGAGATAAAGGTAATATTAAGTGTGGCAATAACGTAGATATGTACCATTCATTATGTTGTTTGTATGAAATCTGAAGATTATCTTGTCTCATTAAGCACATTAACCTCTAATCTATATCCCACGCAGACTCGTTAACTGTCTGCTTGATCTCCTTTATTTTAGTAACACATTGAGCTTGTGATTTTGGCTTTCTAATTTCTACATTCAGTACAGTCTTTGTCTCAGCCAACGAAGCATTCAGATCGGTTGTACTATATTTGATATACCATGTAAGCGCTCTATCTTATAGCACTGTAACTAGTTGCGCTTTCTTCATGTCAACATCATTGACTTGTTGCGCCTTCCACATAGTTTCTGCTATGAACCAAAACTTATTAGGATCCTCCATTCCATGACCCTTGAATATAGGCACTTTCACTGTATTCATCATATTGAATAATGGAGGTGGAGGTCGAGGCATAGGCATAGGTGTAAGAGATGGCGGTGGAGGTGGAGGTGGAGTGGATGGATGAAGAAACCCAGAAGTGCCCTGAACTTCTGTCTTTGCTGCACTTCGTGGTGTGTTAGGGTTTCACTCTTCATCACTTTGTGAATCCCCTAATAATGGACTGTATTCACCTTCAATGTATCTTTCACGACCTACTCGCAACTTTTTTCCACTTCACTTAGATCCCATCTAGCCTCTTTTGGGAATTAATTCAAATTCATAACACCCTTTTCGCACAAAAACATTTTAATCTAAGTTTTTAGTGATTTCAGGTACTTACCTCTCGGACCCTTAAAGAATCGGCATCCAACTTCATTATAAGATACAGATGTGTGTATTACAAATTCAATGATGAAACTACCCAAAATACTATCGATCCAATAGTCAAAAACCCTTGCAACCTTATGATACTACTATTTAATATGCTTCATTAGAATAGAATTCCACACATATGTTTGTCGTGTTTTTAGGTAGGTTGGCTTTCTGCTAATTTAAACAACCACTCATGTAATTTGCAAGCGCACAATGCAAAGAAACTTCGTTTTGTTCTGTTTAAATATATCTTTGTAACCACTTATCTTTTGACTAGTGCGGATTTTGATTTTCCTGAGCTGCAAACTCGTGCAACTTTTGATCTACACAATTATGGAGCTCTTTCATAGTTGGTATCCACACATGCCACATCACACATCCTCCAAATAGAACTTTATCTCGGTAAAGAACTATTTGTTAGTTTTAGGTGGCTTGAACCTAGGCTCAGTGTTAGCTACACTAACTAACAAAAACCTACACTACCAGCCCTTTCGGCAACAATCTACTTAGCACAGACCACAGTCTCACCCGAGGCAGTATTAGGGGATGCTAGAACTAGGTTTTTGCATCGAGAAGGCTATGTGATGTAGCAACAAGGCATTCCTTTAATCTAGGGCCTCATCCAACCTTTGCGAACCCTTATCTTCAGAATCATAGACTTAAATTATTTTTACTTAAATAGATCTATTAGCTTTTCCTAATTGTTCAAACATGCATAAGTTATCATACAAAAGTAGATCTTAACCTTCACGATGCAATTAAAACAATATTATAGAGAACCGCATCATAATTGAGCATAAACACAAAAACATAAAATATATAGAGAATGCATGGAATTGCTTCAAATAGTCTTTATTACTTCAGATCTTCAATGAATACACTTCTTTTGACCCCGCGCACACAGCTGCAGGGGCCTGCGGACTCAGCAACAAAGTTACCATGGTCTCCAACCCCTAAGCTATAGGAGCCTTCCTCATCACTAGAATACAAAATTATAGGTAAATTATACTCAATATTCCATTTATCCACTGAACTCCACATTCTAATTACTCCTAGATGACTTCTTTTTATAGCTTTTACATCGCATTACCATGGTCCATGAACCATGGGAGGAGCTCATTAATTAATCAAAATATCACATACCTTTACAAAGTAAGGGGATTTGACCTACTTAAAAGCCCCTTTGGCACTTAACGTTTGGCGCTATTCATGCTCCGCTCCTCAAAATGCAGAGAATTTACAATATTACATCAAAATTGACTCAAAATTTAGACAAAACTTAGACTTTTGGGACCCCATCCCAACACTCACCCACTTGGGTGCCTAAATCTTGTTTTTCGAGTCGCCACTATACTTTGTTGCTCGTCACGATGGGTGGGTGCCCACTGAGCAAAATTTGGCCGCTACGATGCACTCGCCCATCCATCACACTTAACCACCCGCTACCTCCATGAATGCCTTTAACCGATGCTCAGGTCACATATAACTGAACACCCACCTCCAAGTCACCTTTAACCGAACACTTCCACCCAAGTCACCTTTAACCGAACTCAAGTGCTCGTCGCATATCTTGGGCATGCCCACACACATTTAACTGAGGTTTTTGGTTTTTCAACTCTCTTGGGCACTCGCCAAATCAAGGCCCTCACACACCCCTTCCCACAAAGCTAGATCTCTAATGTGGTTTTTATGCAGGGCACTCTAAGAGGAAGTGGTTTTCATCCTCAATATTCATATTCTCACAGAGATGGCAAATCCTTTCCATCCATGGTATTTTAGGAAGTGCCCAACGACATGTTTCACTATGGAGCTCATGAGAGTTCATTCTAATGTTCCCTATATTAATTTTCTTCTTTGAGCTAGTTAAAATAGAGATACTTTTGATCTTCTAGGGTGAGGTTGACGACCTTCTCATAATAACTTATATATATATTATATATATATATATAAAAACACTTCTAATTTAATAACAATTAAACATATCAAAAACAAATAAAATATGAAATAAACTCCATAAATATTGAGATAAGTCATTTTCATTTATTTAATAGGTTCATTAACTCCACCACATGGAAGAGGTTAAATTTAAATATTGAGATAAGTGATTCTCATTTATTTAGTATCTTCCATAACTCTATTTCCATGTTACCAATATAAATATAAGTGATTTTCTTTTCTTTAATATGTGCTATAACTCAACCCAATCCCTTATAGCTCTACCCTATTCCAACTAGTTAAATTTTTTTATTTTTATGGTAATTAGTTATTTATTATAACGTTTGGATGAAAACTAAGGTTTTTATATATTGATATAATTCTATTTTTTATAAAAGTAAGATCTTAGAGTTGTGTAAATGTAAAAAAAAATATTACTTTAAACTAATTATTTATTATAATATTCTTTTAAAATTAAAATTAAAAATTATGATTTAAATAGAAAAATAATGTGGGCTATAATAATAAAAAATGAATAAGTAAAAATGAGCGAGTAAAGATGTTTAAAAATATACTTTTTAAAAATATTTCAACAGATATTAATAAAGTTTTGAATATCTATGTTAACTAATTATGTAGAGATCGTCTCCATAATAAATCTAATATAGAGAAAAAAAGCTCAAAATAAATCATTTTGATGTTCTATATAAAAAAATATTTAATACATGTTACCAATAAAATATGTTAATAAGAATTAATATTCACACATAGCTAAAAATATATTAATAATAAAAACCTTGACTATATATTATATATCATTTAAGAAAATTATCTATATATCATGAAAAATTTATGTTTTTATTTTAAAAAGTTTATTTGGTCCTATAAAATATTTTATTTAGCATTCAAAAATACAATTTAAGCAATGAAAAATAACATATTGTATTTTTCACTCTAAAGAAGTTTACACTTGAAGAAATTTCATCCCTCCCTACTTAGAATGGATGTATGTTGGTTTATATATATATGTATATATGATGATGATGATGGGCCACTAAGACCAATGCACTCTATCCTACCTCAAGAAAAGAAAAAGAATCTAATTGTGATTCTTCAAAATCTTAAAGAATCCCCATAAGATAGCTATAGATGGGTAGACTTCATAAGTTAGGAAGATTGGAAGTATGGCAGAAGTTAATGAATTGAAAGTAGATGTAAGTAAGAGTCAATTGGGCTCGCTTAATAAGTCAAGAGGATTGGAAGTGTGGCACAAATCAGTGAATTGAGAGCGAATGTGAGTAAGAGTCATGCACTCTAAAAGAAAGTGTTTTTCATCTTCAGAATTGAGAGCGCATGTGAGTAAGAATCGCTTAGTCTAAAAGAAAGTGTTTTTCATCTTCCACCTTCTCAGTATCCCAAATCTGATAGACTCTATCATCCTAGAGAGTCTTGGGAGTAGACCACCCTTGGTTTCACTTGGAAGTTTATGAGAATTAGTTCTTATCCTAGTAAGGTTCATTTTTTTCTTAATGCTAGTCAAGAGAGAGAGATAATTCTCATTATCAAGGTGGCATTTATCACCTCCTTATAATATGTGAGCTTTCTTTTACCCTCGAGCTCCTTATCATCCCACAACTTGTCCTTAAAATTAGATGTAATAGTGTCTTTGACACTATCCTTACTTTCCATGATGATATCCTCCTATATACCCCAATGGTTGAACCAAGATAAGGTATCCTTATGCAACACTTATAATTTAACAACAATTAAACATATCAAACCACAAAAAAATTATCTTCCATAACTCCACCACATCCAACCAACCTTTTTTTTATATTTACAAAATTGATTATTTATATTAATATTTTGA
>APFE030156169.1:0-11607 GCA_000404065.3 Pinus taeda
TTTATTCTCTCTCTTATGTGTAGGACCAAGCTTTGGAGCTAGCTAGGAGCACTTCCTAGCTATACCAAAAACTCCAAGAAGACCTGCATGCAAGGACTCACAAGAATTAATTCTCTTTTTCTTAATCTATACTCTACATCTTGATCTATTAAGAATCCTAAGCCTTAGAACAACCTTTCTCTTAATTGGTTTGTCCTAGGTTTCCGGGATAAACTGAGAGGGTTTTATTTTCATCTAATCATGCATTAAATCCTACAACAAAATGATATTTAGAAACTTTAATATATTTCACTATGTAAATGAACTTAGTAAAATGAACCCATAGAGGGGGTCATAAATGGAAATAAAAGTAAAACTGTAAACAAGAAGCCAAAAGTGGATTTAACCATGGATGGAAAATTGGGAGTAGAATTGGATGTTAAACTAGCCATCAAAACAAGATGCAAGCAATGACACAAAAGGGTTTTAAAGTAAAATAAAGAAAATGGTGCAACATTAGACACAAAGAAGGGAACAAAATAGGACATATGAAAGGATATCGAATTGGGCAGAAACAAGGATGCAAAAATGGACACCAAAATGAGGATTCAAGGAATGGTGTGAAATTAGGATGAAAAAAGGATGTAAGAAAAGAAACAAAAAAAGATGCAAAATGGGACTAAAAAAAGGTAAAACCAAGGATGTCAAAAATGATGCATAACTAGATGAAAATTCAAACTAAAATCTAGGTGCAAAATGAGATGCAAATGTGGACACAAAATGTGGCAAAAAAAAGGATGCAAATTTGGAAGCCAAAAAGGATGAAAAATTAGATACCAAAAAGGATGCAAATTTGTATATAAACAATGGTGCAAAATTGGACACAAAAGAAGAAAAAATGGTGCAAAAATGGGCATAAAAATGGCTCAAATTTGGATGCAAATTGAGATGCAACATTGGATGTAAAATTAGGTGCAACAAATAATTCAAAACTTGGTGCAAAAATGGGCATAAAAATGGCTCAAATTTGGATGCAAATTGAGATGCAACATTGGATGTAAAATTAGGTGCAAGAAATAATTCAAAACTTGGTGCAAAAACAAATGCAAAAGTAGACGAAAAAAATGGCTCAAAATTGAACGTAACAATAGACACAAAATGGGATGCAAAGGTGGATGCAACATAAGGTTCAACATAGGATGCAAATTTAGATGCTCAAAAGGATGCAAATTGGATGCAATACATGGTGTTAAAAATGATGCTAAATTGGATGAAACAAATAATGCAAAATTAAATGCAAAATATGGTGCAAAATAGGATGCAAAAAAGGGAGTAAATAAAATGCAAATGTGGATGCAAAAAATGGTACAAAAATGCATGCAAAATTTGACACTAAATCAGATTCAACATATGGTGCAAAATTGGATGGAAAAAGTGGTGTAAAAAAAGGGAGAAAAACTGCCATAAAAATAGATGTAAAAATAAGTACAAAATTAGAAGCAAAAAATGGCATAAGACCAGATGCAAAAATTGGCATAAACTAGATGTAAAAAAAAGGCACTAAATTAGATGTCAAATATGGTGAAAAAATCGATACAAATTATGACACAAAACTAGAAGCAAAGAATGCCACAAAAGAGGAAGCAAAAAATGATGCAAAAATAGATGCAAAAAATGGCACAAAACTAGAAGCAAAACCTGTTGTAAAACCAAATGAAAATCTTGGTGCAAAATATGATGCAAAAAAAGATCGAAAATTTGGCGTAAAAAATATGCAAAATTTGGTGCAAAAAATGACGCTTTAAAAATTGTACAATAGAGCCAGATTTAGCGCCAGGTTACTCATCCCAATTAAGAAGAAAATGCACTAAAATCTGGTGCTAAATCTGGCACAAAATGTCTGTTTTGTTGTAGTGTTATCGCAGTCGACAGTCCGTCGAGTCTATCGCAATAGGTGGTCTGTTGGGTCCACACCTTTATTGCGATCGACGATTTGAAATTTCTTTGAAACACGGGGTTCAGCGGATGTCATATCTTACTAAGTCATGTCATAGTGATGCAATCGGGTCTACAATACATGTTGCAATCATAAGATTTGAATGTAACAAGGCTTCAAGACTTGCTATGCGGTGGATATGATATTTCAATAAAACTATTTTGATAGTCCTATCATGTCCGTAACATATGTCATAATTGGAGCTTTAGCCTTGTCGGAGGTTCTAATCAAAGGTCATATTTCAAAGATTGCGATAAGTGACAGATACGATTTCACAATTTAATTGTTATATAATCACGTCAGGTCCACACCTTATAGCATACATCGGAGGTTTTAGGTGGTGATACATTAATAAAAAATCCAATATTATATATCATCGATATGATATGATTTGGTTCTTTATTGGATATTTCATCGATATCATTGTTTTCTTCCTTTTATCCCTTCTTGGCTTGACTTTCCTGTGGCTTCTTGTTCTTGTGATTTTCAGTGGCTTCCAATGACTTCTTCCTCTTACTCTTTGGCTTCACAATGGCTTTTGATACCTTTCTAATGGCTTCTTCTCTTTACTCTTTCTCTTTCTCTTCTAATGGCTTCCGATATATTTCCTCCTTGGGTCCACTGCTTTTATTATGTTTGTATCCAACCTTGGGTCCTCCATCTCATCATATCATCATATATCATCTTCTTGATATGGTGTCTACAAGAATTTTCCAAACACTATTATATTGACATCAATGACAACCTAGATTAACAGTGTTGTGAGTGGAGCTCTTATGGAACTGACACCACTTTCCCGTGTCCTTCTTTGTCTTCATGGTGTTTTTCTTTTCTTGCGGCTTCAGCAAGTTATCCTGGGCCACCCCTCCTTGGCTTTTCCCTTTACTTTGCGGTTTGGGGTCGCCTTTCCCTTACTTCGGATTCACAGATCCAAAGTATCGCTATTTTTATTTAAACTTATGTTCAATCCTGACAGTGTATCGGTACATCATTCCAAGCAAGGAGATGTCCAGGAAATCCATCTCATCCTAGATTCACCTGTGTAGATAGTCGAGGTACTTGAGTACCAAATTCTGCTCAGAATCCTTGATACCCAACTTTGTGTGAAGGGTATGAAAAACATTGGTAAAATCTTACACATCTTGGTCCTTTCCTTGCCACAGCATGGTCCACTTTATGTATTTATCCTCATAGCTCCTGACAGGGTAGTACTGATCCTTGATGGCATCCCAGAACGAATTCCAAGTGGGTGAAACTGAAAATAGAGAGGGTATACTTTCGTCCTTCTTGTCACAGTAGGTTTCCCACTAGTCCTTGACATGGTGGGTGGCTTTGACAAGTGAAAAAGTAATCTTTTCTCGGATGGAAAAATCATGAACAGAAAAATATCCTTCTAGAAAATTTAAGCATTAATCTACAACATCCACATCTATTTGACCTTCAAATATGGGGATGCCAAAGTTAACTTGTACCTTGAAGGGTGTGGTGCTTCCAGAGTGGTCGTTGGAAGGAGATGAGTTGCCTTTCGATAGTTGCTGAATGATCTGGGAAAAGTTGTCCATCACCGCGTGCCTCTGTCATTTGAGGGTTTCTTCAAATAATATTTTGAAAGGATCTCCTGCCCCCTCACCTTTCTTCTATCTTGCCATGGGAGGCCGTTGACATTTGCAAGGTTGGTCTTGCAAAAGTTCGACCAATTCAAGCCTTAACTCCTTATATATCGACCTCGTTGCGGACATGCAAAGAAAAAATGAGAAAGAGAAAACCACTTTGATATCCAAACTTAAACAAGAACACAACAAGTTATAGATATAACCATAAATACAGAGATGCAGTAGAAATAACACTTCATTTCATTAATCTCAAATATTGAAATAAGCTTACAAACATAATGCAAATAAACTAGTTCGAGTGATGGTAGCTTACCTTTGAGAAGAGATATAGCTGCTACATGCCTTTGAATTGTGTTACAATGAGTCTTGAAGGCCTATTTATTATTGAGACACAATGGAAAACCCTAAACATCCAAAAACCTAAGCCTAGGAGATGAAGTGCCAAAACTATGGGCCCTGTTTGGGTAAATTGGTACATCAACTCCCTAGGGTTGTAACTTTGGCATACGATCATCGTTTGACGCTCACCATACCTCGTTAGAAATATCTATCCAAGGAATACATCTTTTGCATGGAAAACATCAATCAATTACTCATGTTTGCACCGATTTCCAAAAAAAAACTTCATTTAGGGCATCGAAATGGCTCTAGAAGTTCAAGCCCTGAAACATTGCTAAAAATAGTAAACTATGCTAAAATTAAGGAAAATGAAAAACTAAAAGAGACAGTGGTGGGGGTCTAAGTGGAATAGGCCTGTTGGGATAGGTTCCCTAGGGTCAGTTTTGAGGTTAGTTAACCCAAGTTTTGTATAATTTTTTGTAAAAGATGTAAAGTCTCCGCGAAATGTGGATGCGAAGCATGCAGGTAGATAGGAGTCAAAGGGGTCTTAGCCCCTTGTTTGGATAAGTAAATAGGTCAGTTTTGAGTCTCACCCACAGTCCACAGACCATGCTATTGTATTGAGAATGCTATATATTTTAGTCATAGTGAGTCTAGAAGAGGTAACTAAGTAAGCTAAGTCAAAATAGAGATTGTTCTAGGCAAGTGGGAGGCTCTATTTCCTATACTTAGGTGAGAAGGGGAAGGCTCCTGTAGTTGAGTGCGCAGGAGGCCTTGGTAAGTCCGCAACTGAGTGTGCGGGCCCCTGCAGCTGAGTGCACAGGGTGAAAGAGTTTGTAATCTGAACGTTGAAGATCAATAAAGACTGATTTTAAAGAATTATCGTGAATTTGAATATTATTTTCAGTTCTGTTTATGTTATATTATGTCGCTTATCATGTGTTTTATGTGGAATAATGAATGAATGATGCATGAAACCACTGAATCTCTCTTATTTATACATGGTTTAAGTAGTTATCTAATTTTACGAAGATAAGAGTTATTTCTGCTATGTTTTCTGATTAATTGGATAGATATGCACGAATTCAGATCTAGGGTTACTTATTGATGTGTGAAAGTAGATAAATTGTCTGTTTAAGGTTTCCAATGACTCATCGTAGACCTCCGCAAAGGTCTAGAAGCCAATTTACCCTAGTTACAGTGATGAGCCCTAGAAGGATACCAATCTACGCAAAAGCATATCTGAACTGTCAGAGCCTAAGAACCACTTAGTACATGTCCCTGGAGGCAGAAACCTGGTTTTAGCATCCCCCAATACTGCTTCACGCGAGACTACAGCCTGCGCTATGCAGGTTGTTGCCGAAAGAGCCAGCAATTAGGGTTTTGTTGGTTGGCATGACCAACTCTGAACCTGGGTCAGGCCCCCTTAAGCAACAAGACAGGTGGACACCAAAATACACCCCTATCATATTACACTCACTATTACTAACAACTTCTATTTAATTACGACCACTCTGGTTTGTTAGTCTAAGTCTCAACTATTCTTACAATAATTCAGATAAATTAAAAAACTTGTTTTACTTCTGCATGATGATGTAGGTTGTTACTTTGAACTTCTTTTTCAATATGTCATATTTCAGATGCCATTTTCATTTGATTTGTTTTCTACATTTGCTTGTACCTCATATTAAGCTTTTCTCTCAACTTCTATAAGACCAAAAAAAATGTATTCATGTCATGTCATCTTCTTTTTGGTTTTTGCAATAGCTTCAACATCACTAATGGTTGCCTTCAAAATTTTTGTGTATTTTTTTTGTTATTATTATTTTTACTTTTCCATAACCACTTTCATCTTTATCATACTTAAACTTTGAAGCCACTCTTCAAGAAATGCTAACTTAGCTTTATAATCAAATCCAACTTTCACTATTAGGCTATATTTATCTATTGTTAATGTTGCAAAGACAATTTTAATTTCATCCTCAACAAGTGTATCTTCACAATGGGCATAACTTTCTACATCATGCTTATACTCTACTTCTTTTACATGATCACGCTTTTGTTTTATAATTCTTCAAACTTTTATGTAGTGTTCATGTCACCTATACTATCTATATATTGTATATATTCTTCCGTTTGAGTTGGTTCTTCTACAACTTTCCCTATTACTTTTGCAATATCATAATCTCTTACTTCTTTTGTTATAATAATGGTTTCATTAACCACTGGAACACTTTGTTGAACAATGTTGCTCCTAATTTCACTGTATGTCATTTCCAAAATATTTCAAACTACTTTAGATGTGGTTGCCATTGCAATCTTGGGAAGAATATTATCATCAAAACCTTTTGAATGAGAAACAATGTTGCTTCGTCGTCCTTCGTGTTAACAAAAAATTGATCATTTTGATCTTGTGTGATAGCCTCATAGGATACGCAACCCATTAGAAACAATATTTCATAAATCATCTATTTCTAATCTAATTCTTATTCTAAAGGCCCAAAATCCATAATATTTGCCAACAAAAATAATTTATCACAAATAAAAATTAATAAAAAAATTCATAGTAATAAAATTCAATCACCTTTTTTCTTATTAAATACTTTTCTGAACCCACTTGTAAAAAACACCACGAATAAAAAAATTCATTAGTTTTTCAAAGACAAATCACCATATACTCTTTATCTCTAATAAATAAACCTCTTTTTATCAAATAATATCTTTATATCGACCTTTATAGCACACTTAAAATTTTGCACAAAATATCATAAACTTACGAATAGACAACTCTTTTTCTTTTTTTAACAAATAAGGCCACCATATTTATTTGTTTGATCACCTAAAAAAACATCATGTTCTTGACCTCAATAGATTAAAAAATAACACTTCACTTTATATATGCACCATAACCTTTAATTCAAATCATTGACCAAAAACTTCATAAAACAACTTATCAAAACCTTCGAATATAATTATTCAAAATAAAGTGAAAAAAAAAAAAAAAATTACCTTCTCTAAATATTGTGAATTATTTTTAGAGGACATACCAATTAGTGGACCAAACTGTAAAAAATACGACACCCTACAAAAAAAACTTTACCGCTTCAGTTTAAGATCCACAGATTCTGGTGCACGGAGGTTGGTCACATTGGACGATGGCAATGGAGGTTGTATATAGTCGTTGGGGACAACGGTTGGTCACACTGGACGATGGCAATGGAGGTTGTATATAGTTGTTGGGGACAGTCGGTATGTTGTGGTTGGGTGATCTTGCAGTAGTGAATATTAATAGTGACTTTGTAAGAAGTTTGGATGATAGGAAAAATACTTCTAGTTATGTGTATCATCTTGATTTATGTGTGATATCATGGGCATCTAAGACGCAGTGTATTGTGACACTTTCATCGGCATAAGCATAATATGTAGCAATGACATTAGCAGCATGTAAAGCAATATGGTTACAAAGACTTTTGGACGAACTTCAACAAAAATAAGAAGGATCAACAACAATCTATTGTGACAACCCCTGACCATTGCATTATCGGAGCATATTGTGTTCCATCAAAAGAGCAAACATATTGATACAAGAAATCATTTTATAAGAGAACTTGTGAACAACTGAGAAGTTTATTTAAATCCTTGTAAATCGAGTGACCTGTTGGTTGATATATTCACTGAGCCATTAGCAAAAAATGTATTTAAGTTTCATAGAGGAAACTTAGGTGTTGTAAGTCTAGTTGAGACTTAGATCAACAAGCATGTTTGAGTTGTGATGAGTCATGTTTTAGTTTTAGCGGTCATAATTAAAGGGGAGTGTTAAAAATAGCTAATTACTCTTGCTTGCAGTGTAGTCTAGATGTAGAGTGTGAGTTAATTTGAGCTAGTGTGAGTTAGTTCGAGTTCAGTCTATATTTGGAAATGTCAAATTTAGTGTGAGTTTGCATGAAAATATGAAGCCTAACAGAACTTCAGTTAATTAGTTAATGAGAAAGCATAAATACTCCACATTTAATGCAATTGTAATCAATCAAATTTGTGTATTTAATAAAAAAAAACAGAAACTCATGTGTTTTGTGCGTGTGAAATTTGTGTTATTCCTCTTTTGTCTTTCTATCAAATTAATATCAGAGCAGGGTTACACGGAACCAAGAAAAAACTAAGGCAGTCTGCGTGTGAAGAGAAATTTGTTTGGTTGAAGTAGCAATGCACCCCATAAAAAGTCTACAGGCATTATAATGCAAAGACAAGTTAAATACCCGGGTTACAGCACCTTGCGGACTTAATACGACACTGGGTGTGTTAGTTGTGCAAGGAGCGTACTAACGTTGTTTCTCCTTTACCCAGCCATGTTAGTCATCATAGACATGTTTTTTTCAAAAGGAACGTCAAACACTCCTTAATTTATTCTGATACAGGTTTATGAAGTTTGTGTTTTGAAAAGTCCAAAATTCTATTATCTGTTGAATATTATAAGCTTTCAAAACGCTATTCGAAACCTTGGAAATAGTGGAACTTACCAGGGTTTTTTTTTTTTTTTCTAAGTATATTAAAGGTGCTTTAAAAGGGGTTTTTTATATAAAGGTTTTTTTAATTGAGGTGAGTTATGTGTTATATAAAAAGTGGAAGGGCTAGGTTATAAAAAAAACTTGATACAGATTTGTGGGGCCTTTATAAACTTTTTGTTTTAAGAGTTTTTTTTAATAAAAGGAATATTAAAAGAAGTTTAGGGTTTTTCGATATATATTTTTTGAGGATTAAAGAGAGGAGAAATTATTTCATCGGGTTTTTAGTTGTAAAGTTTATGGTTTATAAGGGAAAATTATGATATGCAGGTTGTTGGGGGCAATTATATGAATGATATATCGCCATTTAAATTATCAATTAGGTAATCGTAATTAGTAGAGCTGATAAATGTGTGAGCAACAAGTAATTTATCTAAGTGTCAAGTACAGTGGAAAAGACAGTAACATAACTCATACCAATCTTAATTTTCAAAATTTAAGAGATCCAATTGTTACTAATAACGCACACACTTTCATGCATTAACTGCAGTTTCTACTGGTACCGGAAATCATTTAGTACAGGTACTGGAAATCATTCAATGTAGGTATAAGAAACTATTTAGTACATGTACATGAAACTGTGTACTATAATACTAGTTCGGGAATTATGTTTGCTATCTGAAATGAAACAGTCCATTGAAATCTGAATAAGGGTGTGTTCTCTACTACTATTGTTTAGTCTACACAACATTCAAACTCGCAAAATAACATGGACAACTCTATCTTATCAACTAAGCAACCTCTTTCTTATGGAAAATAAATCTAAGACATATGAATTCCACACCCATAGCTAAAACATGAAATGTTAACAATCTTAAAAGCTCACACTTTTATGCCTATCTAATCACTCTTGCAACATTGGATCGATCCTTCAACCTATGATCTCAAACGACACATAGCTAGACTTATGAGAAACAATTAATTTTCTACGAGAATGAGTAAGGAAATTTTCTGCAAAACTGAGTAAATAATTGATTAAATTTCTACATAAATTAAAGACAACTACAACTTCAAGCACACGATTACTAAATAAAATGCTAACTACAAAATAAAAAAGAAGAAGCTCATCGGGATTATGTTAGTGGGCACTTGCAAAGGCCAACCAACGGCTTATAAGAACTTACAGACTGGTGAGATAAAATACACAATATCACAACAACTATATTTGTGTTAGTCTTCAAAAATTGAAATTACAAACTGTTCTTGAAAATATTTAACAACATAACTAATTATTACATACACATACACAACATGAATTCTTTGTTTCTCTTACTCAATCAACTACCCTTAGATGATCCCCTTCACCATCTCCAGACCCTCTTTAATGCAGGAGCATCCAACTCAGGCACCATGACCGGGTGTCGGTCTCTGCCAGGTCAAAAATTTGAGTTTACTTTTATTCATCTTTATGTTGGTTGATAGAAAAGTAGGTAGGACTTTTATTTTTATTTTATTTTTCATACTTAGTTAAGGGTAGTTGAACAGTTAGGGTTATGTGTTTTCCTGTTGTTAACAAGTTATGATTATCCTTTTATTTTAAAAGGAAAAAGACAAATGTATTTGAAGAGAAAATATTGTCATAAGATAAAATGAATGACTAATAACCACGTAACTGTAAAAGTCTGTGACTAAAAAGAAACTGTACAGTTTCATTAACTGGAACAGAGAACCTATAAATGTAATAGGACAAATCATGTAAGGGGTTCAGTTCAATACCTCTAGCACCCAAATAAAAGTAAAAACAGAGAAAACAAAGTTCTGTCCATCTGTATGCCTACTGTAATTCATTATGTTTTCTGATTTATGACTATTTGAACACACAACTAACCATATACAGATTCTTGAAAATAAATTCTTCTTTATGTTTCCGGAGAGAAAGAACTAGTTTACACAGTGAGACCAAAGAGCAGACATAGTACGAGGGTTTGTAACTCGTTCGAAGCAAACAACGAAAATAAACCAGGGTTTCATGCAAGCCAAACACCTACAGGCCGAGTGACAGTTTCCACAATACATTTCAATTGACAACCATATAAAATTGTCAGCATAGTTACAGGGCTCGTGTAGAGCTATGCATTATATTTCAAGCAAATTGAAGGCGCATAACAGCGGTTCCGGCTACGAATTTGGAGCAAACAAACAACGAACAAAATTCAGGTAAACAAACTTAATATGGTTACATCTCCCTGAAGAATTTCCTTTTTCAAAAATTGCAAAGTCCACCGTATTATAAGTACATAAAAGAACTGTAAAAACAAAGTCGTGAATGCTAAAACCATGAGTTATAAACCCTAGGCGAGGGTTTCAACCATAATATTCATACACAGTATAGATACATAGACCCTGAACGACAAACTCTAGGTGAGGGTTTAGAAAGGAGTTGCAATTACAAACAAAAGACTGTAGTCGATACACAGTGGAAGCCAGACTTCCGAAGCAACTGAGCATCGCTCACAGTGAGCCATTGGACAAGCAACGTGGGTGACAAACCCATCTAACCCGAAGATGGAGTGAAAGACCAAAACGAGGACTAAAAGAAGTTTGAAGAGGCAGAGCATACCAGACAAAACCAAGACATGTATGGCCAAACCCTCCAACAGTAAACCCTTAACACCTGCACAGCCAAGATACATAGGTGTTAGCAAATACATTGCAACAGAAGTGGAAGTATAGAGCTGGGAAGAAAAACCAAACCATTGAAATTGCAAACAATTACCTGAGAGTTTGCAGTGAGGCCAGAGATAGGCATTCCACCAACAATGCCGACTAACTATGGAGAACAAGGAGCAATCCAGGTCAAGAACTATGGAAAGAGACCCACAAGTTGAAACAGAGAAAGAGAGTTTACCTGTGTGTTAAGCCGGAGATGGAAGAAAGCCATCGAGCCGAACCTGGAAACAAGCAGACATTGAGTTGCCAACTAGAATGAAAAATATCAGTGCATGAGTTAAAATACGGCGGCTTGTAGAACCCATGGCAGAAGGAAACCGAAACACACGGAGGTCACTTACCCAGGCAACCGCAAGATGAACCACAACTGTCTACGAACCAAGGATTAAAGACCAACACAGTCATATCAACGAGCAACTAGAAGCGCACCCAGGACTTGCAGCATAGT
>APFE030156185.1:0-11326 GCA_000404065.3 Pinus taeda
TCAGCAGTAGTGTCATGGTTCAGCCGGAAGCAGCAGTCAGTAGCACTGAGTTTAGCAGAAGCAGAGTATATGGCAGCCAGTCTAGCTAGTTTTGAGGCCATCTGGCTTCGCAAGATGTTGTTTGGCTTATTTGGTCAGCCGTTGAGACCTTCAGTGATTTACTGTGATAATCAGAGTTGCATTAAACTCACGGAGAATCCAGTATTTCATGACAGGTCAAAGCATATCGGGATCAGATATCATTTCATCAGAGACTATGTTCAGAAGGGAGCTGTGAAGCTTGAGTATATTTCCACTGATGAGCAGGTAGCAGACATTCTTACAAAGCCTTACCACGGGGCAAGCATGTTTACTTTAGAGACAAGATGGGTGTGGTGAGGAACACCTTCCTCGGTAAGAGGGAGTGTTGAAATTTGGTACCGGAGGACAGGTGGTTCCCTTAGGCTTTGATCTTTGGCCTAGGGAAAAGTGTCCAAAAGATTTTAATTTTTCTCCTAAAGTGACTTTATAATTTTTATAAAGTTAAAATCTAATTTAAAAGTGACTTTAAGTGATAAAGTTACTAAGTCTAATTTTAAAGTGACTTTTATAAAGTCAATGAAAAATTAGAAAGGAAAAGTGACTTTGGAAATAAATGACTAAGTGGGTCTTTATTAAAGTGGGGTGAATTAAAAAATAGAAAGTGAGATTTAAATGTTCATTTAATCTCAGCCATTGATCTAAATCTATCTCAGCCATTGGATTTAGGGATCACCCAAAAGTCATTTAGGGTTGGGTTAAAGGAGGAAAAAGAGGAAAAAGATCATTCATTATTTCATGAGCAGATTGGGAGAAGGAGAGCAAGAGAGCAAGGGAGATTTCTGGACAGGAAGGAGAAAGAGACAGCAGTTTGGCACACATACCAGGCAGCTCTTCAGCAAATCAGAACAGTAGAAAGAACAAGCATACAGCTGAAAGAACCAGCAATAAAAGGCAGATTTTTGCTGAAAACAGTAAAAGGCAGATTTGTTTTTGCACAGAAATCGAGGCAGCTGATTTTCTGCACAAAAATCGAGGTCCGTACAGCCTGTCCATACCGTCCGTACGGCCATCCGTACCATCCGTACAGTTGTCGTGCAGTATTGTGTTGCTGTTTGGAAATTTCTGGTGGGCTGTGAGGCTCAAAAATCGAGATAAGTTGGAAATTTGTTTGCTGATTTTTGTTGATTTTCGCTGAAATTTCTCACTGTAAAAAGGCATTTTCCAGAAATAAAGAAGAGCTCTCAAACTGGTTTTCCTTAAGAGTTGTAGGGGGTTTTTCCAGGGTCACGTTGACCAAAAATATCAGTGTTTTAATGTGTTTTAATGGCTGTTTATTATTGCTAATTTTTATTTCTGCAATTTCCAGCATTCTGTAAATTTTCCAGAATTTGTGTTTTCAGCAAATTTATTTTTTCCAGCTTGTTGAATGTATGGTTATGGGAAAAGGCATTTAACTACATGGGAGAAATAAGGAGAAACTGAAAACCGGGGTGGTAAAACAGAAATTTTTACACTAAACGCTTCAGTATGCTCCATATAGATACATTTAGGACCTTAGTCTCTAAGAAGTGGTCGCTTTCACTTGACATTGACTTGGATCTAACAGGTTATCCAAAGCATTAAAGGTCTTGAGGGAACCCCACTCCACATAATTCCTAGGCCATATCCTACATTCTAGAGAGCATGATGACATAACAAATGCAATGTTGCCCACTTTTGGCAGAGCGTTAGGCCTTTTGATGAATTGGGAAATTAATATGCATCCAAGAGCAGCCCAAGGAGCTAGAACATTGGGCTTCTCTTGCCTAGCATGGAGGATCTTTGGTGATGTACCAATTGACAAAACATGCCCCCAAGTTGGCCTTCACTCTACTTGATGCGCATGCCATGATCCATGGCTCAAAGGAGGATGGTTATTCTTGGTATGATTGAGGAAGTCTTGTTGCACCTAATGAACCCCTAACGCTAGACATACGAGGCACCACATTTCTCACTTGAAACCCATGGAGATGATGTCTGGCACCCATAGTTGGATTTTCGACCCTTGGAGCTGCTTTGATGTGCGATTTGGGGATTTCCTTGAATGGAGGATGATCATGATACTTGAAGCCATTTTTGAGCCTTGTCTTTGCCTTAATGGAGCATTTTGATCCCTAAAACAATATGAAGTCATCACCTTTTTAGGTCTACGTCACACACATTTATGCTTATCTTGGTATATTATGTTGTAAAGCTAGTGGATTGGCTTGTAACCCAATTTTACTTTTGTCCACTGAAAGATTATTTAAGTGACTTAGAATATAATCTCAATTGAGGATTAGGATTTAATTCTAGCCATTGATCACTTAGGACATTAGGGTTAGATATTTTGTCTTAATAAATTATAAAATAAGCCTAAGGGAAAGGTGAAGACACAACAATTGTTGAGGAAGCGGTTTTCTTAAAAGAAAGAGGCTAATTTAGATTGAAGAGAAGTAAGAAGAATTGCAACAGGTAATTTCAGAAGAAATTTCAAGGGATCCAAGTTGAGGATAGAGAGAGGCCAAGTCAGATTAATAGGAGGGCCAAAATACACAGAGGCCAAATTTCTTATGTGCGCAAGGGTCATACGAGGGAAAAGAGGGGCCGAATTGCTAGTGAGGGAGGCTTAATTTTCTTGAGGTTGAGTTTCTTCAGTAGTGCAAATTTCCACAGGCCCATTTTTCATAGTAGGATTGAGCATTATAGTATACACAATGCAAGGATAACAAGTGTCACACTAGGGTTCTACAAAAACCCAATGTGGTACATGTTACCCACCATTTTGTGGGTGATATTCCTAGGAGAAATTTTTTCTCTTGAGATGGTCATCAACCAACAACAAGAAGGCCCTTGTAGCCATCAACTAGCTCATTATGCCATTTCTCCGCCACCTAAGCCAGCGATGTGGTCCCTCGACCATCTGCCATGATCATATGTTTGAAGGTGGGCCTCCCAAATCTAAAGGTATGCCTTGTCATTTTGAAACTGAGTATTGAAGTTTACTTTTTATGGACACTTTTGGGCATGGATTAATGGGGGCATTCGGCAGAAAGGATGGACTAGGTCTGTGCTTTTGTCCCCTAGACCCATTTTAGGAATTAACCTTGGATTCTAGTCCCGTGGGATCTCTTTTACTCATCATTTGGTTTCAGGGATGGTATTTCACGGGAAACCCTGATTTTGGTTGCGTCGTCCCGCTCCCTTATCCGCTTATATTACCCTCTTTCCATTCATTATCACCCCATCCATCTTTTCTCCAACCTGGGTCGACATCCCTCCATCGAGTCCAGATAGGGATAGCTCGCCCTTTCCCCTTGCCTACACCTTGAGTCATGGGCTTCAATGAAGCCCAGAGGTTGATGCAACTAAAAAGAAAGTTAAAAGCATATATGGCCACATTCAACAGGAAAAGTACCACAAAATGCAAAAGATGGAAGAGACAAAAGCATTTAGCATGCGAGCAAAACATAATACATGAGCTCTACCCCATTATCATGGCCATCAGCTTGGTTCCTATAGGTTCTATGAGCCTCCCTCATCATATAGGATCACATGATTTTCTCGACGCTTAGTGGGCAATGAACTGTTGAAATTTCTAAGTCTAACCCGTTAGAAATTTTCCTGCACTATCTGGTTTATTTCTCCTACTTGTTTAATTACTTAACAAGCTATTTAACCACATAAATATTGAAATAAGCACAATGCAGTCTCAACCATCTACAGATCATCAATTGAAAGAAATAGATAAACACACAAGGGACACCGTTATTTTTGGACAATCATCCCCAAAAAAGCCCAACTTGGGAAAACCGGTGTAGCAGTTCTAAGGGTTTTATTATTAAGTAACTTTTCTTGAGTACAACTAGGTGCCAAACTGGCTCACCCAAAAGAGAAAATAATCTGGCAGTAATACCTCTCATCAGAAGCAGATATTCGACAAGTTTGCTCAATGAAAATCTCTCCAACGCCTCTCTAAGGCTCTTCGTCAGCCCTCTTGGCCTCTGCATCGGCCTAGAACCATCTGCGTCAGCTTAAACATGCTCTAAGCTGGCTCTGTGGCCCTCTGCGTCACTCACGCAGGCCCGTTGGCCCTCTGCACAGTCAATCTACCCCCTTTGCGTGGCTCATGCTAGGTCTGCATAGCCTTCCCTACATCTGCGTTGCTCTTCTGGAACTATATCTACCTCTCTGCTATGCACAAACTGCCCCTCACTGCAACTCTGATCACTAGTTCGATTTCTCTTAGCAAACTCCGCTCTAGAAAATCGTACTGAATAATCAATCTGGTGTATCTCCAACTGACCCTCAAACCTCCTCTTATACTTTTTCTGTTGAGTATTCAACGATCGAGATTAAATCTCTAATCAACGACTAAGTTTAGATTTGGCTTGATCCATGTCATTTAGAACCTTCTAACCCTGTTTTATATTAATACCCATTAATATTTTTATTTTCCTAAGTTTATGCTTAGGAATCCATCAAAAATATTAATTATTTTAATATTTCCTTCATCGGATAGAATTTCCCCAAACCATTTATGGCTCTTGGAGAACTCATGTGCTTTAGCCTCTCCACCAATTTTCATGGCTATAGCACATCCGATGCTACCGCAAATCAACATTAACCCCCCACCTTAAAAGGGGTAATTCGCTGTTATATCTTATACATCATGCTCTAACCCCTTGAGCCCTGACCAATTAATCAAAGAAAATCACAAAAAGGCAAAAGGTATTAAAGGAGGGTGGAAAAATCAAGGTAGGGGCACCTCATGTACCATGATTGCTCCCTCCTACACATTATAAACCAAAGTGTGGGCTTCCCTCTTATTAGCTACCCTTGTACCCCAGCATGTGTCCCAGGTCTGCCCATTCTTCTTCCCTAATCATTCACCTATTTGTCACGTGCCACCACCTCTTGAAGGATGTACCTTGACTATATTATCCCCTTTAGAAGTAGAAACCACCTAATAGGATTATTGGTTAACCCCATTTGGAATTAGGAGGCATTGGCACATCTTGAAGCCCATTATGGAAGGGAAGGCCATTATGAAGTCCCCACCTGTGATCCATGATTAGGTAGGCTCATTTACTCGATTTCTCTAATGACTTGTTCTACTAGCAACCTAGGGGATGCATTGGATCTTATGCAGGATTGCAGATGGTTTCCATCTTGGGTTTCCTCTCCCTATACGGGGTCCTAATCCTCTAGAGGGCTACATTGGCACATGTAGGGCGAGCATTGAGAGCCATGGGCCTCCACAGCAGAAGATTACAATCCATGGATCCCCACATCCAATCAGAGATTACTCGTGGTTCACTTATGGGACGAGGAGGATTCACTTGATCCATCATGCCCAGCCGGCCCCAGATCTACACCATACACTTGGGAGACGATCCAGAACTACCACGATGATGTGGCATCACCCACACCATCATCCTAGCACTTGAGGTCAGCCTACATGTATCTTCGATTTGTTTAGAGACCCATGAGGACACTTGTGTGCCCCCATATGTTATTTGGAGCACCATTGGTTATTACAAGGGGCCAACCCCTTTCCCATTGCTTTTGAGGGTCCTTCTCTTCATTATGGCACCCATGGACCTCATTAGGCCTCTTCGAGGGCCCTACGACATGCATAGATTATTATATGACCTCTTGAGAGGCTTATCTTTTCATTCATGAGCTATTTTGGTGGTCTTGTCACCAAACGTTGTATTATTAGAACGTTATTTTATTTTTAAGACTTATGTAAGCCAAGAAAGCTAACTCGAATTCCTAAGTTGTGTATTACAAGTGAGGTGAGATCATTTCTCATCATCACTTTGGATTGGATCTCTCTCTTCTTTAGAGAATTCCGCACTTTGCTTTTGGAGGATGAATTTTGATGTATGGTTGTTGGTCTATCTTCTCTTGGAGCTTCTCTATTGTCATTTGTGAATGGTTGGATACACTCAACTGCATGTAAGTATGAAATTTTGATGTTATTCCTGTTACTTTTTGTCATATATGTTGGACTGGGATTTTAGTTGTTTTAGGGCTAATTGTTGCATACAACGGTTGCTTAATATTGTGAAATTGTCTCTATTATAATGTTCTCTCCACGTATGGGCCATGTAGTGTGAGTGAAATATCCAAGGGCTAAAATTTGACCTTGTTAAGCAATTCATCTTGTGCATTTGAAGTATAAACGCTGCAAGATTGCTTTCACTTGACCTAGAGGGTTTGTGAAGTAATTTTGAGGCCTCCTTGATTAGGAACCAAGAAATATTATACATAATCAACATAGACTCCATTCTCCCAAGGATTAAGGCACTGATCTACCTAGGGTGTTCACCAAAACTCTTATTCTTTCACCTTTTCCCAAATCTAGTCCCATTGGGGTGCATAGTGCATCAATTTCCTGACAAGTTAGCGACTAAAAAAATTCGAACTCCTAGGGTCACCTGCGATGGCCATTCCTCTAGCCCTCCTCCAAATTTGAAGACATTCCAACGATGGATTTTGGAGAAAAGCCAAGCCCTAGCTTCGGGATCAAAACTTGCCCTGTCATCCCAAGGCTAGCACTTCCTAGGGTCAAACCAACATCTTGAGCAATTATATTTTCTTTGATCCTCTTCCTACCTTGTCTAGGGTAAGAATATGATTGGCTGCTACATTCCTTCCTCATACCCTAGACCGGGTCCACTTCGCCCCGTGTGGTCCCACTCCTTTGAAAAACCATCCTTCAAGAACCATTTGAGATACAAATTCTAAAAAGGATTTTAGGGATAGGGAAACTCCTTCACAAGTCTTATCCCATAAACCTAAACCTCAAATTCTCTCCTCCTTTCCCTAGATTACCTAGTACCTTGCTCACAAAGCAACCAATCTTTATCCTTCAAATTTTGCGAAAGGGATACCCAAGTCACTCCTATCCATTGACTTATCCTTCATTAGTGACCCCACACATACCGAGTCTCCTCCCATCGGTGAAATTCCGCAAATAGAAGGGAGCCTTAGCTGAGGTGACAATGGATTAAGACTCCATTTGTTGCCCTTGGTCTAGCATTTTCCCTTTAGGGATTCCATTTAGATCGCCTACTTGTTTGAGCGGTAACAGTACACAATCCAAGCATGATGCTCCTTGGGCTCAATTCCCCCTCCTCTAAGATGGTGCACTCTCCAACACATTGCTAGACCAACACCACTCCCTCTCACATGGTGTTTCACTCTCCAAGTGTCCTCAATTAAGGCATTCCTCCCCTAGTTATGTATCACATGCCCTTTTCTGCCCAACACACCTCAACATGTGTGTCAAGGTGATTACTATGTGCTAATGCTTCTCAACATGTGTCTAGGTCCATTCTCAACCTCTGTGAAGTATGCTCCTCGACCCAAGCATCCTCAAGTCAAGTGTCCAAACTCCATAGGTCTAGGTGCCTAGAACTCCTCCTTCGAGGTAAGTATCTCTCGTAATCAAGCAAATGACCACCCCATTGTGTGCACCCAATGGGATAGTCATAATCTTGATTAGGAAAACAACCTCCTAGGTAAATGCATCATGCTAGCACTACAAACAAGGTCAATAATCCACCCAAGCTAAGCCATCCATATGTCCATCAAGCATCTCTTATGGACTAAGAGACCTAGCACTCTCCTAGCTATGTGCAAACACTTTTGGAATAACCCCAAAAGCTAACAAAGCAATAATGAAAGAATTTAGAAGGTCAAAAGATAAGCGGGGATAAGAAATCTCCAATGAAAGAAAGAGAAAAGGGGTAGGGGGGGTTTTACCAAGGAAGAGTAATTCCAATTCACTAACAATGGCTTCAACCCAAAAGGAGCCATCTAAAAGATGAACTAAATTGACACTCATCATAAAGAAATGACATAGTCACCAAAATTATAACAAAATAATGTGTGACCTAACCTACTTCCCTCTCTCCAAGGGATATCTTGGGTAAAGAAATAACTTAAATCACTGAGGGTCCAATGGAAAAATGAAGAAAAGGAAAATTTCGGCCAAAAAGAGAGGTTGACAAGGTTGTATTTGTTCTTGGTTTAGAGGATCTAGCAACATTCTTCACATTTTTGTATATGCGATTCTAAAAGAACAAAAAATAGTTCACTTCCTCAATTCCATTCATGTCAGCCTTATTACACTATTCTAGTGCATAAAATAAAAATAGAGGAGAGGTGTTACACACTAAAATGGGTAACTCTAGAAGAAAAAAGGTTCTATTTTGGATATCCGACCAGCAAACAACCCTACACATTAGCTTGACGATGATGATATGTCAGCTCCTCCACCATCTATACCAGTAACTATACTTGTCACTATTCAACACTCCTCTTGAACAATGGGATACCCCTTAACAAGTACTTTGTTCACTTTGCAATTTGGTGCTTTTACTTAGTGTTTTGGGCATTTAGTACGAAGAAAGGGTGATCTAGATGATTGACTGATATCGGCTATAAATTTGTTTTCTCACTTTACCAAGGGGGTTAATTTTTATCCCTAGTCCAATGGGACTTCCCCTAAGGACTTAGGGTTCTACAACAGGCACTACTTGGAAGACCTAGATTTGAAATAGCATGTCCATTATCCCTTTATCATGGATAACAACTTCCACAACACATTATAAGCCCTTGATACTATCTCTATTCTTCGGGTTCAATTGCCATTGCTTCATTGCGATTAGGTGCTCTTTTATCTACATCTTTGATTAGGACCAAAAAAAATTAACCTGCATGTTGATTCAGCTAAAAGAATGGAAAGGCATAATATGGCCACAATGAAACAAAATGAGATCAAAATGCAAAAGATGGTTGAGACATAATTTAGCGCATGGGCAAAAGCCAAGCATGATCTCCAGCCTCCTCATTAGCCATCACCCAATTCCAAAGTACTTGATGCTCCATCTCATCAGAAGGAACCCTTGCTTGTCCCAACCCTACTTAGTGACAAACCACATCTTAAGGGGTAAATTAAATGCTATATTATAAAAAGTCAAGCTTTGACCCTTGAGCAATGAACCAAAACACAAATCATTATAAAAAAAAGTAAAAGGTGCACAAAAGGGGTTGGAAAAGAAGGACAAGCAAGGTAACTCATGCATCCATGATTTCTCCCTCCATTACATCTATACACTCAAGATGTGGACTCTCATTAGTTGGTTTCCTGACCATGGCACTTGGCCATGAATGTTCTTCCTTTCCATTGTCACTTACTTACACCAATGCCTATTGATTGAATGGTTAACCTTAGAAATGCCACCTCCCCTTGGGGGCTAGAAGCACCTATTAGGGTTGAATTCTTAGCCAACCCTACAAAGGTAGGGAACACCTTTAATTGACTTGGTCTAGTAAAATATTTCAAGGCGATTCCAATTTGAACTATTAATATGCCCTAAACACTTCAGTATGGTCCACTTAGATGCATTTATGATCTTAGTCTCTAATGAGTGGTTGCTTTCACTTGACTTTGAGTTGATTTTGAAAAGTTATCCAACGCATTAGAGGTCTTGAGGGCAACCCACTCCACATAATTCCAAGGCCATATGCTACATTCTAGAGAGCATGATGACATAACAGATGCATTGTTGCCCACGTTTGCCAGAGCATTAGGCCTTTTGATGACTTGGGAATTGTCTCTATTATAACGTTCTCTCCATGTATGGGCCATCTAGTGTGAATGAAATATCCTAGGGCTAAAATTTTACCTCGATAAGCAATTCCTCCCTTGCATTTGCAGTATAAAAGCTGCAAGATTGGTTTCACTTGAAGTAGAGGGTTTGTGAAGTAATTTTGAAGCCTCCTTGATTGGGAACCAAGAAATATTACACATAATCAACAGAGACTCCATTCTCCCAAGGATTAAGGCACCGATCTACCAAGGGTGGTCACCAAAACCCTTATTCTTTAACCTTTTCCCAACTCTAGTCCCATTGGAGTGCCTAGAGCATCAATTTTCTAACAAGTTAGCGTCCAAACAAATTCGATCTCCTAGGGTCTCCTGTGCTGGACTTTCCTTTAGCCCTCCTCCAAATTTGAAGACATTCCAACGGTGGAGTTGAGAGAAAAGCCAAGCCCTAACTCCAGGACCAAAACTTGCCCTACCATCCCCAAGGCTAGCACTTCCCAGGGTCAAAACGACATCTTGAGCAATTATATTTTCTTTGATCCTCTCCCCACCTTGTCTAGGGTAAGAATATCATTGGTTGCTACATTCCTTCCTCATAACCTAGACCGACTCAACTTGGCCCCATGTGGTCCCACTCCTGTGAAAGACCATCCTGCAAGAACCATCTGAGATACCAATTATAACAAGGATTTTAGGGATTGGGAAACTCCTTCACAAGTCTTATCCCATAAACCTAACCCTCAAATCCTCTCCTCCTTAACCTAGATTACCTAGTACCTTGCTTCCAAAGCAAGCAATCTTTATCCTTCAAATTCTAGGAAAGGGATATTCGGGTCCCTCATATCCATTGACTTATCCTTCATTAGTGACCCCACACATACTGAGTCTTCTCCCATCAGTGAAATTACGTAAATAGAAGGGAGCCTTAACTGAGGTGACAACAGACTAAGACTCCATTTGTTGCCCTTGACCTAGCATTTGCCCTTTAGGGATTCCCTTTAGGTCCATTGCTAGTTTGAGCGGAAACAGTACACAATCCAAGCATGATCCTCCTTGGGCTCAATGCCCCCCTCCTCTAAGATGGGGCACTCTCCAACACATTGCTAGACCAACACCACTCCCTCTCCCATAGTGTTTCACTCTCCAAGTGTCCTCTTTTAAGGCATTCCTCCTCTAGTTATGTATCACATGCCCTTTTCTACGGAACACGCCTCAACATGTGTGTCAAGGTGGTTACTATCTGCCAATGCTTCTCAACATATGTGGTTAGGTCCATGCTCAACCTCTCTGAAGTATGATCCTTGACCCAAGCGTCCTCAAGTCAAGTGTCCAAACTCCATAGGGTTAGGTGCCTAGAACTCCTCCTTCGACCTAGGTATCTCTCGTAATCAAGCAAGTGACCTCCCCATTGTGTGCACCCAATGGGCTAGTCATAATGTTGATTAGGATAACAACCTCCTAGGAAAAAGCATCGTGCCAGCACTCTAAACAAGGTCGATCATCCACCCAAACTAAGCCATCCATATCTCCATCAAGCATCTCCTATGGACTAGGAGACCTAGCACTCTCCTAGATATGTGAAAACACTTTTGGAATAACCCCAAAAGCTAACAAAGCACCAATGAAAGAATTTAGAAGGTCAAAAGATAGGTGAGGATAAGA